>JAPMOR010007813.1:183506-199720 GCA_026543865.1 Argiope aurantia | reverse complement strand
CATTTGAATTAACAATTATTCATATATTAACAGCAATATTATTAACAAATTCCTTAAATGTTTTGACCTTTAGTAATAAAAATAAAATATTCCAGGAACTAATCTATTAAGTTTGTATTAAATTCATCAAAGAAACTGCGTAAAATTAGACGTTTAAAGTCTTTTTATTTTATTTTAAATATACGTAAGCATGTTTGCCTCATACTGGGCGAGCTGTATATCCATCCTCTTTTATTGTAACACAGTTATACATTGCAAAATAAAAATTGTATAACAATGCAAACATTCTGAATAAAAATAGCTCTGGGCTCCAAAATATTATGATTTCAAATATTAATGACAATTTTATTGATGGTAAGAAATTTTAAATACTTTTAAGGTCTATAGAAGATTTTTATTTTTACTATTTGTTTTAAAGTACTATTTATGATTTTTTTAAATTTAATGTTACGAAATTCCTGTCATATTTTAAAAAATATTTAATAAATGATATTTTTTTTCCTTACTATTAATCTTTTTTAGAATGCATCGGGAAAATATATTGGTTTACATCGCGAAAATCATTTGAACAATAAAAAATAGTTTTCTTATTACGGAAGATAGACTTATTAGGAAGATAAACTTATTTTAAGAATATATTTCAACACACCTTTCAAATATTTCTAAACTAAATGTATAAAGTTCTTATCTGATTTGAGAGCTAGATTATAATTTTCAGATACTTATTTAATATATTTATTTAAGAATTTTTTATAATCATCACGTTTTAAATATTTTACGGTTGGTATCCATTTATTAACTTTTTAATGCTTAGCAAAGCACAAAATTGGAGAAAGAAATTGAATAAAGATATCAATTAAACAATTTAAATATCAACTAAGTAATCAGAAATTGATTTTGTTCTCACCAGTCGTAACCTTATATGCTTTAAGAATACTTTTCTACACCACCTTTCAATCAAACCTGAACTAAACTTCCCCCAACTCTTATTTCATTGGAAGTTGGATATTTTTCCGGTTTCTTCGGATTTATAAAGCTCGACTTTCGTATTTCCGGAGAAAGTGGTTGAGTAAAGTATGAAGTGGAAAGGGACACAATAGGTCTTATTTGAAGAAATCGATAAATTGTCTTGTTCCTCAGGACTCAAGAGCTGAAAGCGGTGCCGCTCGTCTTCGAAAGAGAAGGTCAAACTGGCGCCTCTCTAAAGCGATACTTGATGTATAACACGAGCCACGTCAACTTCACCAAGGGGTTTAATCTCCCCTTCTTGGGTTTGTCCATTTTATTTAACTTCCTACTCTAAATGACAAATTATTTGATTTGTCTTGAGGTTTATAACAGAACTTACCTGAAAACTGCAGCTCAGATTCGCTTGATAAGTTAATTCGTAGAATTCTATTATATCCAATAGGGCATAAATATATTTACGTTAAGATGAATATATATGTTTTAAGCTACACTTTGTATTTATTATGAGATCAATATAGAATAGCACTGATTTTAATGTTTTCATTCACTGAAATGAGACATTTTGAAGAAGAATTATTTTAATACATATATTTAATAAAATACTTCCCTGAAAAAGAATTTGTATTTCTCTTTGGAAAAAGAAAATAATCTTTAAATCTGTGTTGAATTCGACCGTATTAAAAAGTATCACTGTAATAAATCACTTATTAATAATTATTTTACTGATTACATTCATTGCAAAATAATGTTATTTATTAAAAATATTTTTTTTTATATTTAACATTATATTATATATGACGTTTCGGCAATGGCTACTTATTAACAGTTTGAGTATATATGTAATAACGCTTATTACCTATTAATTTATTACTTTAATTAACAAAAAAAATATTTTCCTAAAAGTGTTTGCCATTCTTTTCTTTTGTACCTTCATAAATTATGCGATATAAAACCAGAAATTTTGTGCAGAATTAAAAATCTATTCAACTGTTTAATGTTATCAATTTCAGATAAGAAGTTACAAGAACATAAAATGACAATAAATAGAAAAGTGATAAAAAATGGAAAATATTTAACGTCTTAAATACAAAGAGGATTATTATGATTGAATAAGTCTGGATAAGCAAATAAACTTAATTCCCAACTGTGAAGAATATACCATTAATTATCGATCGCTTAAGAAATATTTGGATTTATTTCATGTATTTTGTCACCTCCTATGACAATTTGAATAAATATATGCATTTTACACGTTATTAACAAAATTAACGTATAATCCTCATTTATTAAAAAGCATTTATGTGGATGTCAGGTATAGATATACTAATTAAACAAGCTTAAGACATTAAGTAATTAAAAGAATTTAAAAAAATAACGATTATTTGAATTTGGAATATTCTTAGATAACATAAAGAATATTATCTATTATTATATTATCAATGTAACCTTATTAATTTACAAATTACTTAAATAGGATTTAAAATTATTTCATTATTAAATTATGACTGTGAGTACAAACATTTTATTTTAAATTACATATAATTATATTCAGTGGTTCATAATAAATGAATTAAATTCTTTTTTTTTTTCAAAATGTTCTCTTGTTTTTTTTTTTGTTTTTTTTCCAACAGAGTAGGAATTAAAAAAAATAATTCTCCAAAAAAACAATAATTTAACTATAGAAATAAAATTCTTTAGAAAATCTTTTAACACATTCTAAACGTTGCTAAGATGTAGCATTGTTTATTATGAAGTGGCAAATCTCCAAAATATGTGGAATTTAAAGAATGGTTCCCAGATATATAATTTGCTTATAAAATAGATATTTGAAGTTTGCGATGTTTCAATTATGAAAACAACTAATAAAGTAAACGAAATGATTTGTTGAGCGCAATTTAGGGATTCCAGATTTTGCCATATATTTTGTATATATATCATTCACAAATTATCTATGAATTTATTGATAAGAATTAAATTTTCTTCCATTTTTCTTTTCTTTTAGGCTTTACCTTCTGCATATAAAATAAAATTCATAAAAAAATATGATTATCGTAGTTTAAAAACAATTTTATATCTAGTTACTGTAAAAAAAAAAAATTCTAATCGAAATGAATTTTCCAGACTTTTTATATATATATATATATTGGAGAATATGCTTTTCTAATTTCGACAGTTTTAATATTTAGACTAATTCTCAAAAAAGTTTGATATTACCTTCTTGAAATGGTGATTTCAACAGACTGACAATAAATAACTGTAAAATTCTACCGCTTGGAAGAAAAAAAAATGTTGATGTTTCCTGTGGACTTTGAGGTAGCATCTTCTTCTCTCTCCTTGTAAGTAAATATTTTAGTCACTACACATCTGGTGATATGATAGAAATAAAAATTAAATGGAAAATGTAAGGTTTCCAGTACAAAAGAAAATGTGCTATATAAAAGAATAGAGCTCAAATGCATATAAAAGAAAATGGTTTCAACCATGGAGTGAAATTCGATTTCTTTTCCGAAGCATCATCTTTAGATTCTGTTAAGATTAAAATGGTTAATGGCCACGTCTCAGTTTATAGTCTTTGATGGAAAGCATGTCTAAATGATTTCTGCAATTTGTGAGAAACTCATTTCTTGTTTCCAAGCAATTCATGCATGAAACAGCACTTTATTTGAAGATGTAATGTCCCTTGGAATCCCTTTCGAAATTACATTGGGCGGCTACATTCATTTTGCATCTGTTGTGTACCCTTCATCTAAAATTGGGAAGCAAGGCTAATTAAATTAAAACGCTTGGGAATCAAATGTATCACGAGAGAATTAAGTGAAAGTCATCAAATAGATGTAATAAATCTATCGGCTGTCCTTAATTTGATTTAGCGTTACGAACATCAATGATTGCAAATCACAGACGAAAGAAAAGGATAAAGAAAAAATTAAGAAACTTTTAATTAAAACAATGATAGAATTTGTAAGAAATTAGAATGGCAGAGTAATACCCAAAAATTAAGCAGTTTAAAGAGGAAGAAAATTTCTTCAGACCTGAATATTGATTTCTGAGATACGTTAGAGTGGTTCGCTAATTAATCCAAATATTTAGACAGCAATATTTCTTCTAGAGAGAACTCCGAATTTTCAGGAAGAAAAATGTTAGTTCTTTTCCTGCCACAAACAACAAATGAAGGCTTAAAAATGCTGATGAAAAAAATTCATAATTTTACACTCGTCATGAATTGGTAGTTTAAATGCTGTCGTATTTCCGGTTTTATTTGTTAAAAAAGTTTTCTCACTTCAAAGATGTCAAACAAAATTATTTGTTATAATATTTAGGTCTTACAAGGTAGCAATACATGTTTGCGTTTATAAACGTATATAGCAAATTTACTAAGAAAAGCGCTTTTAATTTTTAAAAAAAATATAATTGGAAAAATATGACAAGAACAATTCAAAGAACATTCAATTTTCAAACCTCTGATTACATTCGGAAAGCTTTTAAGTTCCATTCATAAACAACTGGAAAAATCTAAGCCATTTATGCTCTTATGAGTATAGCAAAAAAATCTGAATGCAATTTAAACAGATGTAACATGTTTTTATCGCTTGTAAAAAATGCAAATGATAAACAAATGTGTTTAAACCGCGCATAAAAAATAATACTACATTAGGAGAAAAATATTATTCGCTAGTTCTGAAATATTCTTAAAGAGGAAACATTTTTGTCAAAACAAATAAAATCACTTTCATTAATTCTTTGTTAAACATGCAAAAAGTTCATAACAATGGAGTGAAAAATTTGAATATAGCTACATAGGAATTGCAAAAGATGTTTCTTCAATTAAGCCTGCTCTAATATAATCAAATATTACATTTCTAAAGGAAATATTTTTTTAACTGATGATAATTATTAAAATTCAGTCAATAATTAATTCAGCTTTTAGTGATCCTCATTAACTAATATTTCTGATAATTTATTCAGACTAATATATTGAGAATTTTAAGTTAATGTATTTAAAGTCGTTAGAATTAAAGTGATTTTTCTCAATTTAGTATTAGAATTTATTCGTAAATTTCAATCAATAGAGTAGTCCCATATAATTCTATCGTCGTGGAGGGTGAATATATCATTAAATATTTAAATATAAGCAATTTAAATTTCTTCTTTTATATCGTCCTTTTTCCTTCTCTAAAAATGTAAGATTCTCAAATTTAATTTAATTTCGCTCACTTTTCGTGTACCAAAGGAGCGAAAATTTACTCTTTTGATAAATTATTTATTTGGCTGTAATGTATTCGAAGAATGTAAATATATAAATTTAAATTTTAAATATTCTCGATAAAATATTGAAATGATATTATTTCTTATTTTCTTCATTAAAGATTTAAAAAATAAATGAAAAAGATTGCCAGGGAATCTCATCAAAAGCATCTGTTCCGTTTATATAAATTCAAGATTTATATACTAATAAGATTATTTCAAAGTGTAAATTAAGGGATGCATAAAACATCCCTCATTTAGCCTCTTTCACCCGTAGTGTATTTGGCAACAGACTGACCTTTGTGTTTAGAAAGATTTGATTCTACTCAACTTCCATCGCGTTTTCTGAATTGATGAATGCTAAATTTTTGTGGAAGATGCAACGTCCTCTAATTCTCAAGAATTGAAAGCTGATTCATTCAAACATTTTTCATCAGAGCTCATATATGAATTGTGTGGATCTGCTGAAAGATTTCGTTTTAAATTTTAAAAAAAGCATTCATCTGAAAAACAAATATAATCTAGTCGGTAGAATTCAGAACAAATGTAAATAACATTTATGCAATAAAAGCAGTGATGTCAACAACAATAACTATTTTGAAATAGTAATAAGTCCCTTAGAGATTGAGCTTCTTCTCCACCAGATTCAGAAAAGAGAAATTTGGCAAATGTTGTGATGCTTAAATACACCCTAAGGACAGAGTTGGACTAGCTCCACCTTGTAGAGATAATGCGCAACTGTTCTGATACTGATGCGCAACTGTTCATTTTAAAGCTGTCTCAAATTGACTTGATTCCCATAATGGAAGTAATGCCTTTATCTGTTAAGGATGATAGCAACAGATTTTTGATGAGATCTTGGCTGCAGAACCAAAGAATGAAGTATTCAAGAGTTGGTTCCTCAGAACATCAACCGTGAATGTGTTCATGACTCCGTAAATCTACCATCGGATGTCTTTAATCTACAACTAATATTGCCTGAAAATTTAAAGAGGGTATACTGGCTTATGTGCAGTTCTCGTCATCTGATTGTTATTCCCATTTAAGAGATCCATCTTAAAAGTGTTTTCACTTTTTTTAAAAAAAAGTGTATTTAACTAAGTAAATTGAACTAAATTCCGGCTATTGTTCCTGTTGTCTTGCATTTTTTGAGAGGGTACCTTGTGTTGCTTGCCATTGGCGTTTCTACGCTGCCTTAGTGGGAGAAATAAAGAAACCTGGGTATTGCTAGCCCAAAATAAAAAGAAATATGTTTCTTCTCTTTATCATTTGATTTTATATCAAGCTTGCGCTTGCTTTGTTTTTATTTTAAGTTGTTCTATTGTCAAGTTTGTGATTTCATTCTGTTGCATGTATTTTGTGAATATTTTATTGTGCTCATGATTTCTGTAAATGTCTATTATTTTGCTACAGTTAAATTATTTAATTCACATTTAAGAAAATAATGAAGTTCCTGACTTTATTTCAAAACAAGCAGATAATTTAAATTGATTGATAGATTTAAATAATTAAATGAAATAATACCAAAATGAAATGCATTTTTGGATGGCACTATAGGCTTAAAAATTAAAAGATTATTTGCTCGAATAACCATGAAGAGTTACGGAATCTAAAAATAAGATTATATATTTTATATAATTCAGTGAAAAAACTATAATTGATTATACTTTAGAAAAATTTGAAATTTATTACATAAAAGATTATGCTTAATAAAACAAAATAATTTGAAATATTTATACGAATTCTTAATTGTCTTTATTTTCATACATATAAATCAAATATAAAACCGCAAATACGAACAAAGAATAGTATTTTAGATAAATTATAAATTTTATTATTTAAAATAATTTATTCTAATAAAATATTTGCTCATTGATGAAATTGTACTATTTTACTAAGTATACATAAAATTATGGTTTATACATATTGACAGAATTCCAAACACCAAAAGACCATCACTTACTTGCACGAAGTTAGATAATTTGTTAAATAATGTGGAATAAAGTCTTTCCATTTCTTTATTAAACTAAATTTTTATGCATTTCTTTTATTTATTTTTAAAATCTCATTATATTTTTGAGCCATTAAACTATTGTTTCGTGTTTTGAAGAAGTCTCGATTTAAGTTGCGATTTTGTTCTTTGAAATTATGTATACCGAATTTATTATCAAAAAATTTATAAAAGTATTTCATTTCCTGCTTTTAAATTCGTTCTTTAACCGAAACTGAATGAATTTGATTCTTCCGGCAATAAGATTTTGTTATCAAAATTTGAAACATTTATATGATCTAATTTCATATAAAAGGTTAAAATTTGTTCAATTACTTTTTTCACAAAAAAACATTACGTTAATTGGCCATTTGAGAAGGCTTTAAAATAAAATGCAGTCAAATATTTTTACAAGAATTTTTCATATCATGCTACCTAATTCGATTAATTTAATAAGTGATATTGCCATTGAAATTTAAGTTGAAGCGCAGATATTATGATGATTTAAAAATAATGTTTGGAAATGAAGTAACACAATTCCTTTACTTAAAGGTAAAATTGTCTGAAGCGCTTCATCTCACGTTCCATCCAAAAAATTTCAAACGACCATCTACAAAAGCACTCATAAAAATTGCTCTTCTCCCGCCAGCTAAAATTAGTGCATCAAAACATTAAATAAAGAAAATCGAAAGCCTGGAATAAACAGAAAAAAGATTAAAAGAAGGCAGTTGCGGATACTAATGGGCATATTTATTAGCAAACTCAGTAACTTTGAAATTCAGTGGATTGAATTTTGGATATTAATTGATTTCCAACATTCAGCAAATGTATTTATGACCTCAAAAAAACTTTCAATCAATAAACGTGAGAAAATAAGTCTTATTTGAAACATAAGGATTCTAATAAAAGAGATGGGCATTACTTCAGCTCCGATAACTTTTTAATGGAGTTTCCAATACGTGACTCTATATTTTGAAGCGTTTTTCTATGCAGAATGACCGTATAAACAACCTAAAAACGAATCGAAAAGATTAGGCTCTATCTGTTCTGTGGTTAAAGTGGAAAAGGAAAAGTCAAAATAAATGTTTAGAAGTATTGAATTCATTAAGATAAAAATACCAGTTGATTGGATAAATCAATAATATAAAACTTTTTTTTTGTAATATTTCTGGGACAATGACCGGAATTTTGGTTTCCGTTACAAAGGCGTCTGAATAACAACAACCACTGCAATTGAATTTAAAATTCATTTATTTAAATTTGTTGTTGAATTGCTTTTTTGAAGAAAAGAAATAATGAAACCTCTAATGCATAAATTTATTTATTCTGGCATAGTTCCATAAAAAGTGAGATCAAAAGAAAATAATGCGCATTATGTTGTTCTTTTATTCGGCGAATATGGAGTTATGTATTTTATGCTGCATTCCTATTATATCAAGGTACAAGTTAAGATGATTGTAATAAATTCATGATTATGTGCATCTGAGAGTCCTTTTTTTTAAATCAAAGTTATTGCTTTGTTTTTAAATAATTTAGCACCTAAAGCAAATGTTTCAGAACTATTGTGATGCATGTTAAAAATCACCTTTAATACTTTTAGAAAAAAATTACGGTGAAACGAAAAGAAGTTGGGATTTTGGAAAGTATATTCATATAGAATTCCATGATCATGCATTATGATCTGAGCCACGATTCCCCCACTCACCCCAATCCTTAGATATAGATATTAGAAATCGGAGATTTTATCTCAAAATATATCACAGATAACTAGAAAAATTCCGCAGATTAGAGCATATTTCTTATTAAACGACTCTCTGCACCGATATCTTTATCAGACACTTTGAACTTACACAAGTGGTATTTCTAGACGAATACTAAGATTTCGATTAGTTGTCAGAAGACACACGGACAGATACTGGTGGAGTTATTGGAATCATGGTATTATTTTGTAGTCTGGAAGAAATGTTGCCTTAAGGTCGATAGCTTTCGAGCAGATGATCGGGCCGTTTATGTGTATGTGTGTGTGTGTGCTATTTAAAAATAAGAAAAATCTTTGATTGAAATTGGTTTGATAAAGAATCGAAAATATTCGTTTATTTTTATAATTCATCTATTTGGGGTCTTAAATATCCAATTATTAGGAAAAAAACTTCATTGATGAACAGTAAATTCATCTTCGGGGACTCTCCGGTAAAGGCACTGTTATGGGCTCTCGGCGTAATAAAGTCTATACGGTCCAGACAAGACGGCATATCTATAAAAGAGTACTATACGTTACATTTTATTAAAGAAGTATGATATACCCCATATATTATATAGAGAATCTTTATTATATGTTCGAAACTTGGAATAAGTTCAATTTTCACAATTGGCAATCATGGATGCGTTCAGTAACCTTTTGGACTAATTCTTATTTTTTTCATTCCTATTAAATCAATTAACTAAAGTTTCAGACTAGCAGATCAAATTTTGCATTTAAAAGAAAGTCATACGGCATATAATGGCACAGTTTGGATTCTAACGTCTTAATTGTGCCCTATTTAGTGCTTTTTATTATGCATAAACCCCTCCAGAAAATTTCCGTATCCAGAACTATACTCTTGAGCATGATCCCGCCTCCTAGATTGTTAGAGTAAATTCATCCCTGGGGGGACAACAGCAACATCTTATCCAGAAACACTTACTAACTTCCAAATAATTCTTTTGCTATGAAGTTTAATCCTACAGGAATCCTTCATGCAGAATTAAACTTGTATTTCAATGATGAAATAGTAATACACATAGTTGCAAATGTAATAACATTAAAAGTGAAAACACTGAAAATGTATACCAATCTTCATTATTTTAAATGTGTATTTTCACAGAATTTCAAAAAAAAGCATCTTATTTCCGTTCTTTAAAACTTTATTAACCCTAAAGTAGTTAAAGAAAATTTTAAAAAGGCATAAAAATAACAGTTTATTTATATATTTCCAATGTTAAAATCAATGGAATTATTTTTAAATGCTATTTTTATGAATTATTTATGTTTCATATTATTATGGAATACATAATTCAAATGTTAAAATCATCCATTACGTATGGATAAAAATAATTTTCTTTTTATAAATGATAAAACTTAAATCTTTTTTCAAAAATACATGTTCAGAATTACACTAAATGCGTGAAAGTTTAATAAATGTTCGTTATTTCTTTTAAACAATCTCGTACTTGAATTAAAACTTACAGTTAAAGCGGCTACAGCTGCAAGTTATTTGCTTTATCTAAACATTCTAATCTCTTCTATTTATTTAACTGAAATTCTAATTCAAAGTTAAATATTTATAAACAGGACTAGTTTTTCTTTTAAAACAGTCAGCTGGATTTCGAAGAATTAGCTCAAATATTTTGATTCTTCCGTGAACATGTTATTCTTTTTCCGGCTTATTCTGACAGTTATTTTTTAAAAAGGGCTCGAATTTATATTTAGCCGTTTCTACGTAACAACACTGAACAGCCTTGTGACAGCTTTTCTCAAACTTACCTCAGAAAGATTTTTCTTGAAGAATACAGTCGAAAACGTCACTTTGGAAAATGTTTTTGACCATTTCCCCTGTGTATGTGAAATATCAAGCTTTTGGTTGCGTATTTCAATAACAACAAAAGCTTGAGTGGCAATAGATGAAATGGATAAAAGCGCCAAGATTAAAAAAAAGGAGCCATCGGAACTGAAACTGAAATGGGCGTCACAACAAAATTGAGTTTTGGGAATAAACAATTGTAATATGGATTAGAGTATCTCTTAAAGTTTCATTCAAACTTTTCTTTTATTTAGTTTTAACGTACATTTTGCAGAAATAAATCTCATTTTTTGACAGTGTGTTAAAATTCTCATTTTTTACCAAATGTGTTTGAGAGATTAGGAATGCAGCATTTTATTTTAAAAACTTGATTTTATTCTCATAATCCTTAAATTTTGTTATAACAGATGAATATTTGAAAATGGAAAACTGCTGGATCTTCTGAGAGCTTTGTTGATCCAGTTTTATTAATGTCGAATTTTGAAGCAATATTAGTAATATTTTGGGATGGACCATGTTCCGATGAATCATGCTCAGATGACGTAGATAACACATGGGCTATCCCTTTCTCAAGCTTCAGAAGCACACGAACAGAAAGATCTTTGGCGCCGACGAATTAAGCGGGCATCCGACTTTCTTACAAGGCGCGTTCCGGTTAAAATCGGTTTTAAAATCGTCAATCCGAGAATCTGAGACGTTGCAACTATATTTCCATGACTCCATTATCAAAAAATGATTATATTTGTTTTTGTGATTTTTTTGAAATTTTTCTCTTTAATTATTTTGCATAAGGTAAAACTAATATATTTCTACACTGTTTAATTACTCTTGGTATTATTATATTTACTTAGATATTAAGATACGAGTACTCGTACTTGCAAGTATATAAGAATTAATATACTAATTATATTTATATTATATATTATTATTATAAGAATTAATAGGCTCTGTTCTCCTGAAATGAAGCTTACTGAAGAGAGTTTATGCATGATTAAAGAAGGAGCAAGCTTTAAAGGTATTGATTGATGGAGAGCATAAAAATTAAGACCTCTAAGCACCCAAAACTGCATTTAAGTTTATAAAATACAAAATTTATAAATAGGAAATCCAGATACATATATAACTATTTAATTAAATCGGATTTTTTTGCAATTATCGGATGTAAAGTCGATAAAAATAATATAAAACTTTCTTACAAATAAAGTTCGTGTATAACCCTAAGATGTGATTACCATTTGAATTTTTGATGATACTTTACAAAATTTTAGGTATTTCGATATTTTTATATTCTTATAAATGTTTTAATATATTTGAAATATTTAAAATAGATAGCTTTGCTTCAATAATGTATAAAAAAGTATTATCGGATGTAAAGTCTATACAAATAATATAAAACTTTCTTACAAATATAGTTCTTGTATAACCCTAAGATGTGATTACAATTTGAATTTTTGATGATACTTTTAAACGTACTTTTTATATTATTTCTACATACTTTTTATATTATCATAAATGTTTTAATATATTCGGAATATTTAAAATAGATAGATTTGCTTCAATAATGTATAAAAAAGGATTAGATGATTAAATCAAAAAGTCAACATGAAACTTAATCAATAAAATATATATATATATATATATATAATTATTTCAAATGATTATGAGCAATCGTTAGTATATAGATTGCTAAAAATTAGACTATTCGATCTATTACTTTTAAATAGTATATATTTAAACTACGTAAAGAAATCCTTCTTCAATAAACTAACTATACATTACCAGTTTTATTATCTTACTCTTGAGTAAATAAAAATCTCAAGAACTCTGAATATTACTAAGAAACTGTTATAGCAATAAATAATGCATGAATACAATCCGATCTAAAGCTGCAGAAATCATAATATTGTTTTATTCTTAGTCTTGACATATAAGATCTGGGAGAAGAAATAAGAATTGTTCTTAATCCAGTTCTCTGTTGGCTGCGAAGATATTCGCATCATCTTCTTTCAAGGAACCTAATCCTAATGGCTCTTTTCTGAGGAAAGATCAACAGAAATCTTTCTTCGAATCATTTGATGGGAGACAAAATCAGCAGATATTTAATGATGAGATCTGGACGAAAGTTCTTCAGGAATGTGAGGATGTCCTTTAGGAATTCTGAGTTCAAAAGATTCACTACCTCATAGAACTGGATTTAATCCTATTAATAATTTGTTTTCATTTTGATACATTGTTTTAACATTTAAATGTATCTTATTTAGCATATAATTCGGAAATGGAAAATGATGCTGAATTAGCAATTGTTAATTTTTTTTCCTGAAGCTCGATTATTGTTATTAAATAAAGAGAAATTTGATGATAATCTGAACTATACGATAAACACAGAGACAGTCAAATTACTATAGCAATGGGAAACAAGATTTTAATTTTGGTTTCATAAAAATATGTTGTTGAATAGGCAGATTTTTTTAAAATCATTTTCAGTGACTTAACATATGGGACACAAATATTAATACTAACTCGATAACGTTAAGCTTTAGTGTACTGCAAAGTGTGCCCTTTTTTAGCTTGATTTATTAAGAGAATGATATTTAATGATACAGAATTAGGATTTGGCTCTGGTGTGTGTGCCAAATTTTTCCACTTGGTTTTGTAAATATGTAATTAATTTAACTGTGACTCAAATATCCACATACTAAAAACTGATTAGGGTTTCAAAGAATGTCTGTAAATAGTGAAATAATTCAATTAATAGAACTCAAGAAATATACCGATTGTGAATGAAGCATTTACCCTATGGTTCTACAGAAATATTCACAATAAATACTCCATTTTCTTCCTTGCGCTGCATTTTATCATTTTTTAACTCACTTCAGCTTTTAGTTGTCCAAAGAAGCTCAAATATAATTAATTACTTATAGCCGGGAATGTATAAACTGTTTTGGATTCTGAATTATCATGTGTACAGCCCGCTGTCTTGAGACACAGTGATGCATCTTGATGTCCGTTACAGGGAACTGCATTCTTAGTGTTTTTAAAACCATCTGCTGTTTATTCCAGGACAAGAAAAAAATATTGCTCTTTTGTAATGACCGTTCCATATTAGGGAAATGTAGCGTGACTGGAAAGTTGCGGTTAAATTTGAAAATCCTGAATGCATCTTCTCAGGATCTACCTCGAGGAATTCGATCATTCCCCGTTGCCTCTCACATTGACCGCCCGCGGTGGCTTATTGGTACCAAAATAAAACAAAACTTAGATATAGTTGAAGCTGTTTACAAAGTTCCATTTCTTTAGAGCTTATTATTGCAAAGATGCTCCTGTGTGTTACTTTTTCACTGATTTTTGTGTAAACAGATTATATTACAAATAAAAAAATAAACGTTCACTTTAAATTATGTTATTTAGCAAATTTATATTTCAATGACTTGCTTAAATTTTATAACAATTTTTATGGAAGGATCATATATTATTTGTCTTATGATGCAAACGTCATTGAAGTTTTTCATTGTATTTTCGAAAATTTTTCAGATTAAAAATTTAATTACTTGCATAAATGTGTTCGACAAATATATAAAGATGGCAAAAAGACTTTTAATTTTGGATTTTTTTTTAATTTCTAGACTTATAAATTAATTTTATTAAGCCATAATATAAATAATAGCTGTAATTATCTAGTCTATAGATTATAGACTACAGTAGCTAACTGTTTAGGTTGTTTAATTTACATTCTTTGAAAGGATAATTAGCTGAAATCAGTTTATCGCTTCATTATAAAAACATATTTATATGCCATCAAAATTATTGTGACACAAAATTCAGGAAGCATATAAACTAAAAATTGTAGCAAAATATTATACGTTAAAAATATGTATGAAATTTAATCTTATTTTCTTTGTGAAAACATTGTCATAAATTTAATTACGGAGTAAGATTGATTTGTGTTTATGTACGACAGTGATCCTAACTTAATACACCAAATATCTCAAAAAAGAAAAGTTTATATAGACTGAAAAAGTTAAGGAATCTGAACGCAAATCAAATTACTAAAACCATAAGGGGAACTACTTTAGAGCTAAATAAAGCTAATGATACTTATTTAGTAAGACAGTATTAAATAAAGATATAAATAGTAACGATCTTTTGCTAAGTGACTGTCTATTAATAGAAAAGAAGCATAGAGATGTAAGGATCTGCAGTTATAAAGTAGAATGCCTCACAAACTCAAAATTAAGCTAAATAATATCGAAATTAATATAAAAAATTGTACGATTTTTAAAATTAATGAAATATTTCTGTTACACTTATTTCAAAAAGAAAAAAAAACTTGAAAAGGTTTAGAAATCCTGATTGTCTATTAGCTGTTAAACGTTCAAACAATATTCACTAAATTTAAATAACAGAATCCGTGAACACCAAGGTTCAAATACACAAAATGATATGAATGTTATTAAATATCGTTTAAAGGACCATTTTTTATCCACTAATTCGATAACAATTTCTTTGGTCATCTCTTATTGCACTATTTGAATCGTGAGATGATACAGCATCTGCAATATACAGGGGTTCAAACATATTAGTATATAGAGTTATAATGTCTAATACAGTGAATTTTAACTAAATATTTCTCGAAGCCAATAATTCTAGAGACTTAAAAAACTTAAGAATGACAGATAAATGGATAATAGTATATTTATTTCCCCGTGCATTGAGCATTTAATGAAAATTTCTGTAATCATCCACAAAATTGGCATCGATATGTATTTACCTATCAATATTTATCTGATGCAAGTATTATGTGTGTTTATCTGTGGGTATGTTATGATTAACTAAACTTTATGATTACGAACTTTATGATTAAGTTATAAGAATAAAATCCCGAAATCATTCTTCCAATAAAAATAGAAATAGGTGATTGTATTGAATACTTCTTCAACAGGAAGATATATACTGGTTTTCTTTCATTTTACCACAAAAATATAAACAAATCAGCACCAGATTTACATAATTGCTTTTTGCAAGATCGCTGATATTCTCATTAATTTAAATTATTGCATACGGTTTTAATTCTTCCATTGGCTTATCTACTCGATGTGATTGCACATAGTGAAATTATTAGGCATATTCTTTCATGTGCTCGTAATCTAGTTAGACAAATTCTTTTAATCTGAAAAAACTCTTACATTTAAATAGGCCTCAGTTCGAAATAGTAAATGTAAGGGGATATAAAATATATTGGAAGGGATCTTCATCAACATTTCGAAACAGTTGGAATCATAGGGAAATATTAACGGAGCATAACTTGAAAATGACTTTCTTCCAGTAAACTTTGTAATTCTTTAAGTATCCTTTGCAAAATATGGATGGTGTTAGCAAAATTAATGGGAATTGCATATATTCTGCATTAAATAGTACCTCATGCTTATAAAGAAAGCGTGAACACTTGAATA
>JAPMOR010007813.1:48366-183406 GCA_026543865.1 Argiope aurantia | reverse complement strand
AAAAATTCGTAAGAATTAGAGAAAAGTATATGAATAGGTAAATCATTTTCTGAGATAAAAAATATCTATATTGAGATTAATATAAGCCTCTGATTGTTTTTTTTTGTACCACTTAGATTATTTTAAACGAATTAAAAGAAATATAATATTCACAAATAAAAATTATCTTTGTAACTTAAACAGATGAGTCGAAGGATAAACAAGTAATGAGAATTCCCAAGATGTTTAATTCACAGCTTATTATTATTGTTTATTAAAGCAAGTTATGAACTATTTAGAAGTTTCATAGCAAATTTAACGCGATGTTTTTTATTATCCAAACAGTAACAGGTGTAATTTGCTACAAAACATTTAAAATGGTTGATATGCAAAAAGTCTGAAGTCATGCAGCAGGAAAAGCGATTTAAAATCTCATAAAATTTAGAAAACGAGGTTACTTCAAATACTTTACCAAAATGTTATTCTCACACACAGCGGCACACAAAAAATAATTCGGTTAAAATGGGATTATTTTGTATTACTTACATTGAAATTTAAGAGTAAAATGTGCAAATATAAGTAGTAAACATGGACCAACAAGTTTCCCTTTTAAAAACTAGAAATTCAAAGCTTTCTATAATAATCAGAAAAACTAAGGAAGCAGATAATACAAAGTCTTCAAGCATAATACTTTTCTTATAAATTACAGTCTTCATAAGGAAATTTGTAATAATTGGTGAGCCAAACATATGATCTCCAAGTTTTGATATCAACAGTCAAAACGCTGGACTTGACGAATTTAAAGTTCATTTGGTCTACTTGTTCTTTGAATTGGATCTTTTAAGAAATAATATTTTAATTCCATGATTCTATTAATCCCATGTAGTGACTCAACCTTTAGGCCACAGTATCCTATAAAAATAATGAAGTGAACTGCTGATTAATATTTTAATAAGTGACGCTAACAGCGATAATAATGTAATGGTCATTTATATTACTTAATTACCTTATTATTTTAGAGTCTTTACTTATTTTTTAACGCTCTTAATTATATAAGAAACAGGCGTAATTTTCGTGACGTTTTCAGTACTTTATTTTTCAAAAAATGATATTTCCATGTAATAATCTCAAATACATCTAAATTTAATTATATGCTTTGTTTTATTTTTCTATTTTTTAAACTAGTCTCTCGACATTACTTTATTACCTTTTTTTTCCAGAATTAAGAATACATTTTTAGATTAATTTGATGTTTCAAAGTTACACTAGTAATATTTGGGATGAACTTCTAAATTCTGACACAAGGTCGGTTAACGAGGACGACACATGTTTATTGTTATCAAATAAAATATTCATTATTTTCAGATTTGTTTCAGTCCCAGAGCTATCTATTTTGATATTCAGGTAATCAAAAATGTGTTTGTCTTCATTTTATTTTGTCATCAATTTATTTCCATTTATGTCTCAGATATTTATTAATTAATTAATTAATTTCATTATATTTCATTTAATTTTTAATTTCAAAATACATAATTTTAATTAATTTCAGGATATAATAATAATAAACAATATGATGATTAATAGCTTTAGTTTTATAATTATTTTTATACTAAAATTGAGAGAAAGTATACCTAAATCAATAATTCAAGGGGATCAGAAAAAATATTCAGTATTCTGATGCTTCTCGAAATCAGACTCATAAATGCTGACCAGACATTTGTGAGTTAAATGTACTCCGAATATTATCTCTTTGGCAAGTACTAGGAATATTTCTAGATAAATTTATCAGTAACTCAATCAAAAGTATGATGAACTCACCCAGTAGGAAACCAACCGAACTCAAATTCCGGAGTGCCACTAAAAATGTAAATATATTAGTGAATTCCATGAGTAAATATATATTTCTGACTCTCACTCTAAATTGATATTAAACAAATACATGTTGAATATATAGCATAATGGCATCTGTATTTTCCATTATTCGCATATAATTCATATAATTTATAATTAAATGAATGTTTTAATTAGGAACCTAGCATACATCATACATGTTTCACTTGAAGAAATGTCTCTAGTGATCAGCCCGCTTTCAAGGATTAATTGGTTCTAACAAATATTAGTTTCCAAGTTGTCTCTTAATTCTGGTTAAAAACACATTTTTAGGATACAATCTAGAATCTTACCCTATAATTTATGCCATGCCTTAAACAAATGGAGCAATTATAGGCAGATTTTAATTCATGAATAACTAAGAGCAAATGCAAGTTAATTATATAACTCTGAATTCTAAAGAATAATTCAGACGTTCTCAGATACTTAATAGGTAATTAAAAAACAATGAATGCCATAGAAAGACACAGAATATGTTAACAGAAACACATTGCATATCATACGAAAAATTTTAATAGTGTGATTTAGTACTGTAAGTTTACAAATTAATTTTTTTTAAAAGTTAATTACATTTTATTTCAAACATCTAATATGAATAAATTAATTAATGGGTGTTTCAAAAAAGGAATGCTAAACGTTTCCAATAGCAGCACATATTCAAAGTTATAAAAGTACATCGTAAATATAATTTGCATATGTAAGTGAAATCCCTCAATTAGAAAAATGTATCACTTTAAAAATATCAGCATTATTCATTCCATTATCTTTATTGCTTCACTCTCATGACCCAACCTGTTGCATTATCGCTTCCTCACATGGTTACATACAAATTCATCATTTTAGCACACAATTTACTTGAAGAAGATCTAAAAAATGATGGTCTTGCGAAAAAGAAATATGGAGATAGTAAATGAGCTTGCTCATTTCAGAATTGCTGAAAAAAAAAATTCGATTCTTTTAAGCGCTTTAGTAACAAAAGCAAGAAAGAATATAATGGCTTTCTGCTATGTTTTTATTAAAGCTTGTCCTTGTTTTTCGTATTACCCATTATCTAAGGTTGCACTTGCTTTCTTACACTTTTGGAGCAACTTTTTAAAGAAATCTCCTTCAAGGACACGGTCGTAATTGATGTTAACTGGAGAAAAATGCAAGCGGTATTTCTTTTTACTCAGTGGCCAGTTCTTTGAATACAATTTTCTTATTTAAGGTTTAAAAGCTCAATAGAAATTTTACTTGAACCATTATTCATATGAAAGTTAATGCATTGTTCATATTCTAAGATTTCTAAAGAAATACGATGATTGATTTTCTGATAATTTTTCTATGTTTTTGGAGTAAAACTGAAAAAAAGTAGGACATGTTGGAAAGTAGGAACAAGTGAATTAATTTTTACATACTTGGATAATTTTTGTCTTTTATATTTGTCAATAAAGTTCTAAGTTTTTATGAACAAATCGAGATACTGATATATATAATATTAATAAATTATAATCTTATAATTCTAGATAGTTAAATGTGCATTTTAATAAAGCTTCTATAGATTAGACGTCGTTATTGCAAAGAGATACAATTAGATATCGCACTTTTAAGAAATAATTTGTCGCTATCATTCCTATTTGGATTAATTTAAAATAATTTTGGAGCACAAACGTTTTTACAATATCGAGGAGATTCAAAATACATTCTTCTAAAAAGCATTTCTATGTCTGCCTCTTCTTTATATTAATCAAATGTTATTGAATGTAAATACGGCTTTACTTTCGAAACAATGCAAGGGAATATTCATAAAATAATTCCTGTACTTCTTTACACACTTTTCTTTTAACTATAATAAACTTATAATAAACATAGGCTGACCACCTAACTGGTACATATGCTTTGTACTCCAGGGCCATGAAAGCAGATATGATCACTGTAGGCCTTGGCTCACTTGGGCTGTCGTGCCACTGAGTTTAGTATCTAAGTATATATGCATCGCTTGAAAAATATGATATTCGACTAATCACGGATGATGTTCCGCATGAGTAAAAGTTAATTAAGTAATATTTATTATTTAAACGCTAAATGTCAATATTTCCATTTATTTTTTTACTTATATAAGCATTTCACTCACAGACATTTAAGAAACATGTGTTAATAATGAATGTAAGAAATAATTTCAACTGATTATATTAAAATGATTTTATGCAAACATTATTCATTTAAAATTTAAAGAAAGAGAAATCCATGTAAATCCCAGACCTTTATTAGCAATATATAAAAGTGAATAAAATTCTGAAATTTGAGTTCTGGTTTGCAGCATTACGAAATCTGAGCTGCCTTTTGTGCCAACTGTGCTTTTTTCACAAAGGCATTGTATTCGCACTGACCTGCAAAAACTGCTGTTTATTCTCCCAAATTAGCTATTATAAATCCCCTCCATTACTCATTTTTTTGATGGGAGCAATGGTACAAGCAATCTATCATATTGATTTATGTTGTCTGTTTTTTTGCCTCAGTATAATCAATTACAGTAGCTGTAACAGCTGATTTTTTTCCATTGTTGAATTTAATTTAAGGAAGGGAATAATAATTATCAGGTCATGGGGTTAAAAATTTTCTGACAGAAATTGCCTGTTGATCTTTAAAGAGAGCTGCTTAATAAATTTGTCGTCGAACATCTCTGAAATGTTTTGAATGTAAAAATCTTAAAGCATTTTTAAGAGCATCTATAATTGCTTTTATCTATTTCATAAAAGATGTTTATGAAATAGTAGAATCAGAATTAATATCGGAATAAAGCTATATAGATAAATATTGCAGATTTTCCATTAAATCGTATTCCTGATTATCAGATATTACAGAATTTTAAGTAAGATTCCTAATGATACTTAGGCCGTTCATATAGGCATTTCAGCACTAATTTAAATCACACAAAAACTATACGATCATAAAAATTAAGCTAAGAAGACTCTAAGCAGCAGGACGAGCTGAATTTGTCCATTAACCTTCCTTACGTGCGAAGAAAGCTGCTTTTGTTTGCTTTCCAGACTGGTCATTATTTTTTTGATTTCTTAAGTTAACCTTTTTCGTCCGATTATTAAACTGAAGAAACGTAATATGCTATAAAATCTTTTATTAATTTTGGTGCACTTCAGAAATATATAACGAACATTTGTGATTTTCACTTGAATCCCAAGAAATTTCATTAACCTATCTGTAGAGAAATAAGGCCAGAATTGTCTAAAGTACCTGCATGCTGGAATTCATTTAAAAGTTCAGAACTTTAAATACTTATTCCGACCTATATAATTGGGCTTCTGAAGATGGTTTCACACTTTTTTATCATTTTAATTTCTGATGGTATTTAGAATTTTTTAAAAAAAATTTCAATATAATCGAAAAATTTTAAATAAAAATAATTAAAATTCCATCTTAAAAATAAAGAAGTTCTACTCATTTTTATTGCCTTTTTTGTTTAATTAAGAAAAACTCAGTAAAATCTGGATTTATTGAGAAGAACAGAAAAGGTCGATTAACCTGCAGTGGATATATTACCTTAAAAAAAATTGGTCTGCACAAATATAAATTTGAAATTAAAACCAAAAATAAAAGTAAAGATTCTTTCGAAAATTTGGAGAAAGTAGATGGAAAAATAACTGCTTTTTTCCCTTCTTATTTTTCAACATTGTTTCACAGATACAATTTTAGTGCAAAACTTAAGCAACAATGCAAATTTTAAGCAGATAGCCATGAAATTGCAGAAAAGGAGTTCTTGCGATCAGTACAATGAACACGTAATTCAAGAGAAAGGTCATGCGTATGCAAATATCAGGAACAAAACGTCACAGGCGTGCAGCTCAACACTACAATAAAAGGAAGGACTGAGACGCAATTAAAGAAATTCGCTGCAAGTGCACGTGAGTTAATTCGTGAAATATGGCTAGCCGAAACCACCTGGACGATTTCACACGTGGAAGAATGATAGGAAAGCTGGAGGAGGGGTGTAGTATGACTAGTGTAGCTGAAGAGTTCGGAATCAACAAAAGTATCGTTTCGCGCGGTTGGAAAGCCTTCCAAAGCACAGGTACAGCTGTGAGAAAGGTTGGTGGTGGCCGCCCCAGGAAAACAACTGCAGTGGATGACCGACATATCGTCCTGCAGGCGAAAAGAACCCAAAACCAGTCAGCAAGCGCCATTGCTCAGCAACTGTGTGCAGCAACGGGGCCACAAGTGTCGCGTTTTACTGTGTCCAGACGCATTCACAAAAGTGGCCTATTCGCCCGCCGTCCTGAACGCTGCATCCCTTTGACAGTTTCCCACCGACGGCACCGTTTAGAGTGGTGCAGGGAGCACAAAAACTGGACATCTCATCAATGGAGTCGTGTCCTCTTTACAGATGAGAGTCGTTTTAGTGCCACAAGCGATTCCCAACGCCAGTTGATTTGGAGAGAGGTCAGGACACGGTTTCATCCCAGTAACATCACGGAAAGAGACCGTTTCGGTGGTCCTGGAGTTGTCGTCTGGGGAGGCATTATGATGAACGTTTTCGACAGAGGTTCTGTAACTGGAGATCGCTATTGTCAGGAGGTGATCCTTCCCCATGTGCGTCTGTTCCGAGGTGTCATTGGATCAGACTTCGTTTTTATGGATGACAATGCACGGCCACACAGGACTCATGCTGTTGAAGAGCTCGTGGAAAGTGAAGATATCACTCGAATGGATTGGCCGGCGTGCTCCCCTGATTTAAATCCGATAGAACATGTGTGGGATGCTTTGGGGAGACGCCTTGTGGCACGATTACATCCTCCTGGGAACACCCGACAACTTAAACAGATGCTGATTGAGGAATGGGCACTCTTACCTCAAGAACTGTTGGACAATCTGGTGCTGAGTATGGGGAGACGGTGCGAAGCAACCATTGCAGTAAGGGGAGGGCATATCCCATACTAAGGAACATCTGCGTGCTGTTCTTCCTCTTGTACAGACAATCATGTGTAACGATACTATGAGTTCAATAAAGCCTTTTTTTGTTTGATTCCATACTGTATGCATTGCATTCATTTCTGCGCAATTATGCTTTCGTCATTCTTTCAGAACAAAATGCTGTATCTCATTTCTGAATTTCACGTCTATCAGATGATTTCTGGAGAAGTTATTGCAAAAAACATACCTGTTGCTTAAGTTTTGCACACCAGTGTATATATGAAATTTATCTGCCCCAAATATTGTCTATCAGTATAGAGAATTAATATAAATGCATTTGATAAATCATCAGCTTAAAGTGAAACCTTATGTATATTTTGTATCGAAGTAAAAAATCAAATGAGCGCTCAGTCATTGATCTTGCTATCTGACCATAGCTCAATATAGATGTTGTGTAGTTTTAAAAATCGACCACTTACGAAGAAAAATTAACATTTAAAAAAAATGCTTTTTTTTTTTCATATAGAATTTAATACAATTGTAATAAAACCAATCTTATTTCTAAGGAAAATTGTATTGTGTGAAACAATTAAAAATATTCAAGTGCATAGCTATGAAACAACTGTGATATTATACTTACAGCACAAAATAATTAATTTCGTATTTTTTGCAATGCTGCCATTCTTTATGCACCCATAAACTAACAAAAATCAAATTTTTAGTATTTGTCACTTGAAAACTCTTCCTAAATTTATGTGTTGAGTCGTCGTGTATTATTACTGATGTTAAGAATCATCATTCCTCTTATATAGAAAAGAAATAAAGTATTTGGTCAACCTCCTGTATTTTTTAGTAACTTATACGAAACAAATGCCTTGGTGAATGATCAATTCAAATGTTTTTATTCACTGTGATCATTGATTTGAACAATTTTTGAAGAAACTGAAAGCATGAATATGTCACTGATATATTTTCAAAAATGTTCGAAAATTCAAAATAGTTTTAAAAAAATCAACTCGAGGGGATATTTTTAGAAATGCAAATAAAGAAATAATTGATTATTTATTAAAGACTTGATCTAATATATTATATTTGCTAATTAAAACCTTGCTGCGGTAATTTTTAACTATTTATTAAAATCTTCTTAATTATTAAAGTATTTATTTAGTAAA
The DNA here is from genome assembly GCA_026543865.1 of Argiope aurantia. Lineage (NCBI taxonomy): Eukaryota > Metazoa > Arthropoda > Arachnida > Araneae > Araneidae > Argiope > Argiope aurantia. The sequence continues at coordinate 175,460 of JAPMOR010007813.1, read as the reverse complement.
TAGAAGAACAAAACACAAAAATAGATAGTTCTATAGTTTTAATTTGGGAGAAATAAAAGTTATGAATTATATGCATTTGCTTTCATTGCATAACTGTAGCAGATTTGTCAACAAAATTTAAGAACAGTATAATACCTTTTAGATTATTACACTTCATTTGACTGTAAGAAATTTATTAGAATTGATGCATTCTCAGTAATTCCTTATATTCAGTTAATAGGTTTAACATTTTAGAATTTGTTTAAGCATTTAAAAAAAGGAAAACAATTTCTGACAGTAAAAATGCCGAAAGAAATTAATTGAATCCATATTGAATAAGGCTACACTTTATATTCTTATGAAAAGAGTGCAAATATTATGGTTTTACTTTTTTTATTCAGTTTTAAAGGAAAACTAAAGATATCATTTTAAGGTAAGGAACATAATATTGCATCAGTATTTCATTATTCAAAAAATGTGATTTCTGTGCTATTGCAATCAAAGCGGGAAAAAAATACACAAAAAATATATAAAAATGAGAAGGAAATAATATTATTATGCTAATTTTGTCCTGAATTTTCTATATTATTCATTTGCGAGACTGATGTGGCAAATTAAATTATAGAACCCATGCACTCCATCTCTAGACGATAACATAATCTAAAAATTTAAGATCTGGACACCTTGAGAGGGGAAATGAAAATTCTTCTTTTTTAATTTCTACGTCAAGCTTCCAAATCATTCTGATTTATTTTCGTCCCATTTCACAAATATGTAATTCGATAATTTCATTTTCACATTAAAGAAAATAAGATAAAATTAATCATAATAAAACCTACTTATTTCAAAGGGAGTTTCTAAAAGAATATATACAAACGCGTTTTAGATTTTCATATCAAGACGGATTTGAGTGTATTAAACTTCCCTCAAGCTCAAATATTTATCAAAGATAGACAGGCAGTGTACCGTAAATTGCCTTTATCAACTGACAGAAAGTCAATTTGTTAAGGATGGTTGGTTTGAAACCAGTGGTTACTGATATTTTTCAAGTTACCTAGTCATGTACAAATTAAGAGTAAATAAATGAGTTATAAGACGTAATGGAATTCCTATACCTTGTTTTGTATCTCTCCCAGTGCAAAAAGTTAAAGCCTTATTCTTTATACTATTCATTTGTATATAATTTAATACTATTTAAATCTCTTAAATTCTATTTATAAGTATATGTAAATGCAAAAGTATTATAGATATAAATTTCATAATTGAAGACGACAAATGCAGCTTTTATTAGTTGGTATCTAAGATATAATAAGCGTCGACAGGATATGAACTTTTGTATAGAAACGTGCAGTCAATAACCTTTTAAAATTTTGTATCACTTTTTTTAATGTTGATGAATAAAAGCTTGTAAATGTAATTCATACAACAAGGAAAATCAATGCAAGTAAAACATTTTTAAAGATATGCTGTTTGCACAAGAAAAACAATCAAATAAGCAATCATTATATTAGAAACTACACCTTTTGTTAAAAAGATTCTAATACACTTTCTGAAAGCCAATTATTAAAATAACAAACGTGCAACTTAAAACAAGGATAATTTTAAAAACGCAAATCATTTTTAATCAATATATTAAAGAATATAATGCCAAAAAATTTCTAGACTTTGTTAAAGAAATTATTTTTTTCTTGTTAATTCCTTCAGGCATTTTATGTGTAATATTTTGTTTCGTAATAGAAGAAGATAAGAAATTTCAGAAAAAAAAAATATTTTTCTTAGAGGAAATAATTTTGCTAATAAGACTCTGTTTGCGTTTATATGATTTTATGCAGTTCATTATAAAATTTTAATGAGTTTCTAAGCTTATCGCTAAAGAGAAACTTTTATTCAGTTTCATAATTGTTGTGATAATTTAATTTTTTATAAAGTCATTTTTATTCATCAGTGAAAAGGAATGAATATTTAAATGTTTATTGTTTGAAAACCTGGAACACTCATTAAAATTATTTTCTTTGCTTTATAACGCATTTTTAGAATTTAAATTTATAATGTATTTTTAATATTTTTAACTGGTCCATTAAAAGTAAATATATTTTTGATTACAGATATAAAAATCAAAACCTTTTAAAACTGTTATTTAAGAAAAAACTGAAATGTGAAATATATTCAAATTACTAGGAAAAATTTATAATATTGTTAATATCAGAGTTAAGTATTTTCAAAATCAATTCCCAAATTTAACTTTCTCTTTTCCTGGTAAAACCACGTAGTCTCATCTTCTTAGCAGAGTTCCTTTTAAAAAGTGAATGTAAGAAACAAAATGAGATTTTTACTAATTTTTTATGCTCTTATGGTTGATTTCAATAAAAGTAAATTTATTTTGTAGAAAAAAAAAGAAATGTAGTATCCACTTCAAACTTGAGTATATCACTTTTACCAGGATGATCACAGTTAAAGAGATTCTATTCATTCTGATATTTACGTGCCTTTATTAGCAGTAGTTGAGATTCAGTTAAAAAAAAAAAGGACTTTAGATGAGAAAAATTGATTTTACTAAAAGCCTGGGTTTAGGAATTTGAGACTGAATAAAGCATTCAGCAAGTAAAGAAAAAGTTTTTAGAGAATGCTGTATAAATATTGACTAAGAATTTTTTTTTTTATTTATTTTTAAGCAGAAGCTTAGCTTTTTCATATTCACTTCGATATTCTATAAGTGGAAGAAACCATTAAAATTATTTTCTCATTTGCATTTTCATTGAAAAATCTTAAGCTCCTTCTTCTTCTTTACTTCGCTTTACACCTCATTTTAAAAAAACATCATTTGAGTTGAGAACCATAAGAATGCTGGAAAAATCAAAGAAATCTCTTTTTAATGCATACATGTTGGGAAAACTAGAATTTCTTTCGATCGATTTGATAAGCAAGGATAATTTTTTCCTTTAGTTTACTGATATGCAGGGAACTCTCTGGAAGATATTTACTAAACATTCCACAAAAGATTTTATTTTCCTCTTAGTCATAAGTCATCTCATTTCTATCGTGGAAAAAATTGCAAAGCGAAGAAAAAGTATAATTTATGATCACAAAATAAAATATATTTTGTCCAAAAAACATCTTTAAGAATGATTTAATAAATGAACGAAAGTAAGAAAAAGAATAATATTATTAAAGAAATATGAAAAATGTCCTTTATTTTTGTAAAAAACTGTATAGGAAATTGTTTAGTTTCACATTTTTTATTTCTCGTTGTATTCTTATGATCATAGATTTTTTCAGTTATAAATATTACTCAATATGCAAAACTGATTTCTCAACACTACGCCTTCGGAGCCGAACTGTTATAGAAAATGGAATATTCAATTAACGTTGCAAATTTAAGTAAATATGAATCACTAAAATGAAAGATATTTGCTTAATGCACTTATAAGTCCAGGTGATGCTATAAAGAGAAGAATTATGTGGATCTAAGAGCCATTTTCGGTAGAATAATAACAAAGGTTGGATTAAAATGAATATTACGATGCTTTTTTTCCCACTAGCTATCAGCGGATTTTATTTTTAGAAAAATCTGTTTCATTTATTTTTAAGAAACCATTTACCCATCTAATATTAAAATAAACCACTAAAATTATTTTCCCTTAATGTGCATTTCGCCATAAATATTTAAATTAAGGGAAAAATATTATAAATAATAATTAAAAGTGAATAAATATGTTATTAGCAATGCTTATCTATAATTACTATAATATATCTATAATTATAATAAAAAATACTATTTTAATTCATGTTTCTAATCACCTTGGGTGTTTTAAACTTTAGTCGATACTAGAAATTATAATTTTATATCTATTATTTAACTATTATTTTGAGAATAAAGCTTTCAAACTATCATAATTATTACTAAATTGTATTCAATCACATTCAATTTTTTCTCTTACATTGTATATGTTTTAAAGAAGCTCTGAATATCTTTTTTTACAATATGCGTTTTATTCTGCCAAGCCTAAAGAATAAACTTTCATAGTTTACTACAACCATATTCCTGCTCTTTTCTGTCGGATGAATACAACGCAAAAACTATGTCATTCTAAATTCTTAAACAGAGAAAGCAAATATGGAAAATATAATGCACTCGTATGCCGCAATCAATATGTATATGCGAAAATATATTTGAAAGATTCGCCAAAAATGAGTTCAACATTACCTCATCGAACATTTATTTCTAAAATATGAAGTCTATACTTCCGAAGCTAGGTTCGAGAATGTTCGATAAATGATCAACCGTCTGCTATCCTTTGAAATAAAAAATAAGAAAATGTATTGGTGATTTTTTTTCGATATCTAACTCGAAGCCTTCCGAATCACTTTAAAAATTATTTGGCTACCTTCCTTTATTTTCCCCAATAAATCGATGAACTGTTTTCGTATAAAAATAACATTGAAAACCAATAGGATTAATCCTTCGAAGATAAACTTCATTTTTATGCTGCACATACCATTATTTTTCGCTTACTTTTCTGCCAGTTAAAATCTGTCAGTCATGGATAAAAAAGTCTCTAAAACCTAGAAGCATGATTTTCAATTTAACTCAAGTTTGAGGTGGAGTATATAATTCACTGATTCTTTTTAAAATTCCATTTTATGTTTCATTTTACTTTGAGAGTGCCTTAGTTAAATTCGAATAAAAAATGTTATTATTATCACTGAAAAAAACTTAAAAATAAGGAATGCTATGAGATAAAAGATATCGAAGTGGAGCCAAGCCATCTTATCTATTATGGCAAATGAAAAGGATTAATTCATTTAAAATCTTTAATATATTAATAGGCTATAAATTTCATGCATATTCCTGATTACTGCATTAATTTCATTTTATTAATTTTTGAAACAGTTAAAAATTATAGCCTGCGTCAAATATTAATAAGTAATAAAGTATAAACTGTTTATTGAACCAAAAACCTATTTCAAGTAAAAAAAAGTATTAATTTCGAAATATTAATATTATATAAATATCAAATGTGGAGAAAGCGATGGCAAATTCTTTCAATTCGTAAGCATAATTTTTTAACAGGAACTTAATATTTTTATTCTGAAACTTACTATGTTTTATTCTAAAACTGAATGTATAGGTTTGGTTTTTATGCAGCAAATTACGGTTAAGTATTGTAGAATATTTTGGGTGTTAAAACAAAATGTAATACTTGTTATACATATGCCTCTCTGACTTTGATAATGATGAAACACTGGGATATACTGCATACTTTCCCCAGAACTGATTTTTAAAATCCAACCGACATCTAAGTTATTACACATAAACTTTAATGAAATTTAATGTTCAAACCATGACATGAATTCCAATCATACATCGATCAAATTCGCTTGTACTACCAAATCAACCCGCTTAATAGAAGAATATTATTTTTCCCCCTTATTCGCATTTCATATACGGGAAAAACATAATAAGTAGTGAAAAATAGGAAATATTATCTTTTTTACTGTAAAATATATAAATATGTCCCATGTAAATATATAATACGGAAAAAATGCAGTATTTTCATTGAATTAGCATTCCATCTTATAACAATAATAGAGTTATTGTTATAAGATGGAATCAAATCACTTACTTGATTCTTTTGAAAAAATTAAATTGTTTGTAAATTCGCTAATTAATAAGTAAAAAAAGTTCTTATCTTGTTATGACTAATAGCTCACTTGTTAGTATTTGTTAGTTGTTCCTTGAATAACTCCATCGACCAGTGCTAGTGTGGGGATTTCAAAAAAAGACAAAGTTTTTGAATAATTTAAAATCATCGTTAGGTTCAAAGAAAGCATTAAATAAACTGTGAAAATGCAAGCAAACATAGATTATTTGAGATCTGATATGAGATAAAATTTTTCATATTTTAGTATCACAGCTTAGTAAAACTAAGTTTGAGGAGCAATTTAATTAAAAGTCTCTGCAGGAGATTAAAAACATTAATTAAATCCATCGAGCAACGAAATTCATATAGAAAAAATTCCCCCAAATATTAGTTTGCAGAATTTGATGGCTACTGTTTTGAGCGGTGTTCAATTAATTTTATCACAGGAAACTGAAATTCAGATCGTATAATAGTTAGAAGTTTAATAAAAATATTTGAATTATTAGCATGAGGGGAAAAGATGAATGATTGAAACAGACTATGCTGCATTTTTATAATAGATTGAAATAATTTAGTTTTATATTTATTCGAATGATCTTGTAAAATTGAAAAGTAATTATTATTCGTCTCTTGTTATCCAAATGTTTAAAATATTAGATTTATCTTTCATCTAAAATTTTCGAAACAATATTACTATGATTTTGTGAAAGGGCTTTAGAGAAATCCGACTAACTTTATGTAATGTGCTCCCAAATTCATGATACGAACTAGAGGAGGAGGTAGAGAACAAGGATACAAATAATAATCCAACAAGAAACCCAGATTGCAATCCATTTCTTCAGTCAAGAAATGGATTGCAATCTTTGAGAAGTCAAGTCAAGAAATGGATTGCAATCTTTTAGAAACAAGATATCTTGTTTCTAAAAATAGTTTAATAAAATTTTCATCAGTGCCGCTTTTATTCAAAGCAATCATTTATTATGCAGAAATTTAAGTGTGCAAATCAGATCGTCATTGACAAGTGAAATGTTTGAAACCAATTTCGTTCATCTTTCCTGTCATGTAATTTTCTGTGTTTGTGTCTCACCACGTCACTTGTACTCATACATTTCTATGACAATAGATGATTCCTTCAAATAAATGTGCCACTGTTGAAAATTTCATAAAAATATTTTCATTAGTGTCGAAGTTAGAAATAAGACATCTTGTTTCAGTTGAACTGAGACACCCGGTATTTATTACTAAAGAGATTGAAGCGCTACCTGGGTTTCCTATGCGAATATTGCTCATATCTTTGTTCTTTACTTCTCCTCCAAATTTGGGTCATGGCTTTGGAATCACCTTGTATATTTCAACTGTAAAAGGTAAAAAAAAAATTTAAAAAAAATGTAAGCATTAAGGATTGCTGTAACTTCTTTTCACCTTTTTGAAAAATAATAAATGAAACTGAAAATGTTTTAAATTGAAGCAAATGAGAAATAGTAAATTATTAATAGTAGACGCCAGCAAATGTTAACAAAAGTAAAAAATGTAGTTATATGATATTAATTCCCAGTAAATTTCTTTCTATTCAAATAATATCAAACGGTATAAATTAATAATTTATTTATACTTCAATTTTAATTACCATAAAAGTTTAAGGTAATTTATTAAAGTAGTTAGAAATAAAATACATTAATTTGTCTTAAAAGTTCAATAAGGCAAATGTTGTAATTTTAAAAAATTAACATACTATTGTGTATTTCATGATTTACACAATATTAAGTTGGCATGAATTCATGTATTTCAAAAGGATTTCAGCCTTTTTTTGAAACTCAATAAACTGTTGCAGATATATTAATTTAAGTTATTATATTTGACAAACATTATCAGGAATAATTTATCTAAGAAAGCATAATATTTTTAATAGTTTATATAACTAAAAGGTATGCAATTATTAATATTTAAGAAATAAAGTAACTAAATATGTTTCAATCTCATAAACATATTTCAATTTTTACCTTTAATAAAACGAAATATGGTATTTCTTTTCATTCATGCTAGTAGTCTGTTAGTTGGATATTAATTCTATTCATGTTTGAAGACAATTTATCGAAACATGAAGAGTTATACAGAGGAACATATTTATTTTTATATTCTATTCATAAAAGTGTGTTTAATGCAAAATTTCTGCATCTGCCAATAATGGAGAAGAAACAAATAAAAACATTCCAAAAATCAAATTGAGCCTTCATGGCAATTTAAGTCTATAAATATCCATTAGTTTTATTTAATTTGGTTTTTATTCACTATTATTTGGGAGAAAGGCTTATATAATCGATAAGTTTTTTTATCACTTATATAAGCTTTTTATATAAGCTGAGTGGATTAAAGACCACACCCACTCGTATTAAATGCAACCTTAGAGAGAAATATGCTCCAAACTCCTACAAAATAAATTGTATATGCATTTATAAAAAGGCAAAAAAGCAATGTATCTATTTTAAAGATGATAATAAAATTTAGAGTTAACAAGAGTATGAAACAAACACAAGCCACGAACAAGTGAATACCAATTTGTTTCAAACTTCTGGGGACCATACGATTCTTATTTTCTTTCAAACACGAAGAGCTCTTTCTTTTGTTCGAGAAAAAGAATGAAAACCCATTTTCAGGCAGCGAAAGTAGCATTCTTGAATATTATTCTAGATCTTTTCTCTTATTTTGATCCCATCGTAATCAAATCTTCCTCAATATCAGGAATAGAATTCCGATGTAGGAACCAACCACACGAGCTCTATGGGATTGAATCTTGTTTCACAGTGAACGAGAAATTCTGTTTTATGTTAGAGTGTAGGAAAGGAGTTAGTATATACCTCGCTAAAGTGATATTCTTAAAAAGTTTTTTTTTGTATTTTTTAAACATGCATTTTTTTATTAAATATTTTTATAAAAAACCCTATTATTAGTGATTTATTGAATGGTGCATTTAATTTGTATTTGATTTTGAAATATGTAAAGAGGAATGTTGAGTTACACAAAATCAAATAAGTTAATTTATCATATTTCTGATAAAAAATGAAAAATGATTATTGCAATATAACTGATCCCATTTTATAGCTACATTAATGCTATTCAGATTCGATGCATTCCTTGCAACAAAGCAATGCTGAACTAACGTACTACATACAATCTAGACAAAATTTCAAAATACGTCATTTTTGTCATTCCGATTCTGTCAGGCTTTGAAGGACGTGTTAAAAATATTTTTAAATTAGTTTTATAATAAATACGAATATGGAAAGACTGAGTATACGCAAAAATAGTATATACTCACTTTTTCTTCATCCATGTCGTAGTTTTAGGGATAACGAATTGATCTGCATTTAACAATTAAAAGGCTGGAAACCTATCTGAACTAATCTATGTATGCTAACAGAGTGAATCAGTATAAATCATTATTAAGCCTCAACAAACCATTTTTAATAAGAGACGTATAATATAACTTCATTTTTCTCTCGAAATTTTTTTCATTTAAGTTTTATTTATTTATTTTTTACATTAAAAATAGAAATGAAACTATGCTGTTCATTATAACTGATTTTTTTACCTGAATTTTTTACCTTTCTAGAAAGATTTATAATTTCAATTATTTTTCAATAATTGGAAAGAAAATTTCTACAATTTTATAATTAACTATTTCTTATTTCAAAGATCATATTATTCAGTTACAACATATTTCGAGTTGGCATGATTAGCGCTTTATTAACAAAAGAAAGTGGACAACGTATTATTAACTTTTAATATATAAACTAGTTGCTGTTTTATATGAGTAAAAAATTTATAAAAGTAAAATGACAAATTTTTCAAAAATATTAATAATGCTTTTCCATGTTTAACTCAGTATAATCAAATATCATTGTTGTTAATAATTGAATCTCGAAATCGTTCTGACTTTGGGGTTAAAGATTAGATTTATATAGGAAAAATTGAAAACCTCTAATCATTTATTACTCCTTGAAAAATAACCCACTCATATTTAAATCGAAGAATCGCTAACAGATTATATATATTGAATGAATAAAAAAGCAGCCTAAGTAAATAAGGAAAAAGTTAAAAATTCGTTTTCTTTTTATGTAGGAGTTACTTAGTCAGCGTGATTGATTGCTTAAAAGTGAAAAACTGGTTTTCTCATTTTTTAACTTTTTCCCACTTCAGACAATATTCCTGTTAAAGAAAGATGAGATGTCTGCATCAGTTACCTGAACAGAAGCTTGAGTATTTATTTTAAAAATGAGCAGCAACATATGCGGGATAAAAGAACATCCAAAATACCAAAATAAAATACCAATATATATATATATATATATATATATATATATATAGCTATCTATCTATCTATCTATAGATAGATAGATATAGATATAGATATTCATTTCTATTGCTCCTAAGTCATTTTTTATCAACATCAGTTAGATCAAAGCTGGATAAAACCGTCTATAAAAATAATTTCTAATCATGTTAGCATTACTTTAAAATTAAAAATATGTAAGCAAAAAGTCATTCGAAATTGAGAAAAAATAACAAATTATAATTAAATTCAGCATAATAATAGCTTAGTTAAATGTTAACTAACTTGGTTAAATGTTTCCTGAGAAGGGGAGAGCACGAGGTTGAAAATTCAGTTCGGGATGATAAGGTATATACTATAAGTGTAATATACATTTAGAATGTTCACTCACGAAAATAATAAAGCCCAATGGTCAGTCAGTTTCGAGAAAATGGTCCTCAAACTTCCTGCATAGCTTATATACTAGTAATGTTTCTCGCCTGCCGACGCGCGAGTAGTATAGTAGTTAAGGCACTGGAGTAGCAGTTAGAAGACTCGTATTCGATTCTAGTAGAATCGGTCGATCGATTTGCTTTCTTTCTTTGTTTTTTTAAATATATTTCAAACTGATTTAGCAATTTACAAACAGTTTTAATTAATATGTTTTAATTAATATTTAAATTTAATTTTTTATGCAAAATTAAATATTTATTCTCCTAATACGTGGATTACAATTTATTTTTTAGAAGAAAAATAATTTTAAGTATGAATGCATTTTTTTAAGTATTCAGAATTACTTAAATTAAAATAACAGTTTAAAGATGGTTTCAATTAATATGATACTCATTTTTATAAGCGATGCAGAAAGTCTGTGGGCCATTTTCTCGAAACTGACTGGCCATGGCACTTTAATATTTTCATGACTGATCATTATAAATATATATTACCTTTATACTAAATCTCATCCTGAACTGAATTTTAATCCTCGTGCCCTCTTCTTGTTAGTTGAAAATAATACATTATCATCCAAAAGAAAAAAATTCTGCTTATTAGAAGACATTATAAGTTTTAAGTGAACTGCATTTATCTTCATTTATCTTAAAAAATACTTTCTAATTTAAATACCTTTATCGATCAATCATAAAAATATGAATTTTCATTTTTGGTCATTACCATAAAAGTTTATAGTAATAAGAACATAAAAACAAATGCAAGATGTTTGCACAGATATCTTTCTTATTCTGAGACATGTAATATGATTATTTTCACGATGTAGAAAATTAAAAGTTATTGTATTTTTTCAACTTTACCCATTTCGGATATCAAGAAAATTTTAAACTATCCCAATAAAAAAGATCATTTCAATGATAGAAGGTGTATTTTCTCATTCAAATACATAAAAATTAGGCTGAAATATTTTATGAATAGGGTGTGATTATGTATTAATTATTACTCAAACACACAAAACAAAATTTCCAAGGCTATCGTTTTGATTAATACGACCATAGCATTGGATGGTCCTCTCAGTACTTTAACATAATTTAATACCCATTCATCTTCATTATTGAAACATAACAGCACTGAGTCACATTTATCTGTGCCGCTATTTTTCATGTGCAATATATTTACGAAGATTAATGACTCTTTATTAAAATCCAACTCATTTCTTTTGAAATAATATTGATATGCATATTAGACACATAAGTAATTAACTTTGCCTAAGTTTTATTTTCTTTGGAGGAGTGAGGGGAAAATAATATGAATTAAACATATTTACCATCTAATACTAATCATTATTCCAGGTCTTTCAGAAAGAGAATTACTACATCTTTGTCGCATTCATTAGTTTGTAAATTTACATACACTTTGCTGGTATTCAAATTTTACGTTTCAGTTGTGGCAATTTTTCTTAATAGAAAGGGCAGTTTCGTGATAAATATGAATACACATGATGTATAACGTTTTAAAAATATATCCACGATGTGAAATTTTAATTCCACCAGAGATTTTCAAATGGCTTTACTTTGAAAAGCTATTCATTAAAGAAAAATATTAAACATGCACTGGACTCCAAATGTTAAAATGCAAGCCTACTTTTCTTATTTATTCGAAATCGCTACCGCTCATATTTTACAAACTTATCCTTATGCAATTTTGAGGTTGATCAATATAATGCAAATATCTACATTACAGTAGGCTCGGTTTAAGCATTTAATAAGTATCGCCATTTAATAAAATATTAAGTTGGCCTTTTATTTATTTGAGATATTTCAGACAACTCATAAAATGTATCTCTGATCAAAATAAGACAGAAATACTTTATGAGCTGTGTGTGTTTATATAACAATTTTTAATCAAAAATACAAATATTATTTTCAAAGTTAGATCATTTTCAATGTTTCTTAGCACACAAAAAAAGAGTTAATGAAAATATTAAATGAACTTGGATTGATATAAGGAACAGGCCAACAAGTTTTTGCTGTTCAATATCAAGAAAATGCCTATAAATGCTTTTTGAATGGATTAGTTTCTTTCAACTTTCTTTTGGAGAATAAATACGCTTTGAATCGTTTACTACATAAAAATATATCATAACCATATTAAAAAATGTCATTATTTCGAGATCAAGATGTCACCTCATGTTCTCTTGAGACACATTCTTGCCAATATAATTTTGAAATTCATCTTGCATGAGGTTAAAGATGCAAATATTAAGCTGACATCACAAAGGGCAGTTATCTATTAAATTTTTACTTCAGTCACTATTAACATGTCATATTAAATTGAATTTTGATTCAAGGTAACTAATTCATTATCAAATATACACGCGAAATTCTTATCTAATCGTATTTTATATCTTCATTGGAAATCAGAGCTTACATTCGTAAGCGATTCGTAAAATAGGATACACTCCCCAAAGAGTAACAAAATTTTGAAAAAAAATATTGCATTGAATACGTAATCATTAAACAAATATTCTGATTTATTATTTTAATATTTGAACTCATTTAATATAAATTAAATAAACAAAATCTTGCATAATTCATCATAATTCACACAAAAATAAACAATTTATTACAAAATAAATGTCTTAAAAGTGCCTGAATTATCACTGAAGTGAGGAATTTAAGATTTTGAAAAATTAATCAATTTTTGAACGTTATTCGAGTTGTTTGCAAATATTCCGTCGACAAATGTTGAAGAATTGTCCTTAATCATACTTATCTGGTAATTGCTCGCTAACAATGATCAATATTGTTCAATAAATATAACATGCAGTGAAATGGAGGAGCATTAATAAAATTATAGGCTGTCAAATAACCGATTAACATAATGCTTGCTAACCCATATTTCCATAAATTGTCAAATGAATGGATTTGCTAAGTTATGTGTTATAAATTGATCACGTTAATGGATATCAGTAAGAAATGTTATTTCGAATCGAGAGAGACTCAAGTAAGATTGATTATTAAATATTTTTAGGAAATTGTCATACATTCCTTAAGGCATTCACGCAAACATATTTGTTAATGAGAATTCGCTTCACATAGAAACACACATTAATAAAAATATGATTTTGTTTCATTAACTACTTATTGCGTTTGCATTTTCGATCAAAACAAAAGCGAATATCATTTACTGGTAACATTTAATTAAAAATCAATGAAAGCATTTTGTTCCACTTCTTCCTCAAAATAATTTTGAGTTTAAACATTTGTAATTAGTCTTATTATACTTTTTTACCATTTTATTTGCTGCCCACACTAATCATTTGAAAGTAATGAAAGCTGGTAATTTTCTTTATAAGTGAAATAGATTTTTATAAAAAATTCTATATATTATTTCATAAAACATAAAAGCACATTTCGTTCTACATCGTCAATCGAAGAGATATTGCAATAAATACAAACGAAATACCAGCAATATCGGTCACACGAGTGATCTATATATTAATGAGGATTGCATTGGTGGTGGAATCCATTGTTTTCCCGGCCTAATGTTGTTAAATGATTCAGTACTGCGTAATTAACAATCGTTGTCTTCCTTCATTTGACTTTGCATTTAGAGGCCCGCGTCTTTCTATCTCCTATAATGTGTTTCTACTTGTAATCATTCAACTGAACATACAAGTACGAAATTTGTATTCTAAGTCATTTAGAACCTAAATTTAATCTGTATTTTATAAAAACGTACCCATTCGTTTCATGCTGGGTTTAATAGAATTCAAAAATATTATCTTTATAAATAAAGTTACTTACAATACTTCATTCGTACAATAATCCATGTAGAGCTATAAATGCATTATTTTTTATAACAAATAGTTTGAAGTAAGGAATCCAACTCTACCAACAAATTAATTTCTTCCCCTGTAATACAGTTTAGAATACTAGTTAGCTCACAATTGCGAGTTTTTGTATTTCCATCTTCAACATTCTGAATAACTATTATCATTATGCTGTTACCATTTATGTTATGTGATGCTATTTATGCTGCTTATTTCATAATCATTTTATTTCAAATATGTTAAAAATTTTAAACTCCAATGCACATCTTTACTTATCCCTAAAAATCAGGTACTACATAATAAGAAAATACCGGACATTCTATAAGTATTTTCTATAGCAAATATCACAGTCAGTGATATCGGAAGAAGCAGATATAGGATCTCTGGAATGTATATTTATAATAAAGGCAAATTATTAGCTTCGTAATAAATTGAATGAAAATCCGAAAAATATTTTTGCCGCAGTTTCCGATCCGGAAATTCGGATTTCTCGCCACTCAAAGACTAATCCCGGTAAAGTTCACTGTCATAAACTACTGCGTAAGCATTCTTTGATTTTAGTCTCAGTTTCGCTCTTGAAACGGAGATTCTCTTAAGTGTAAACGTTATTAATTTTTTCTTTTGCTCTCTATATTGCTTTGAGATTTTCACAGGTGAAATTCACAAATCTCGTTTCTCCCAAATGGTTATGGATCTAATGTACTAAAAAAATATTTCATCTTTAAATATTTAAGAAATTATGCTTCAAATTTAAAATAAATTTATTTAAAGCTTTTAATTGTGAATGTATTTTTTACAAGACGATTCTAAATTCAAGTTCTGTTTCGTAAAAAAATTTACAAATTAAAATGTGTTAAATTTTTCATAAACTTACAATAAACTTACTTATTGAGAAAGAATGTCTAATGTTTCATGACTAATTTCTATTCAAATTGGATTTCTGATTAACTCTTAAAAATAAATATAATCTTTCCAAGATAGTTTACGATAAACTTGACAGCAAATAATGACATCATCAGTACTTGAATAATTTGTATTTAATTCCGATTCTCGTCGCAATACTTACTTGGTAAATATTGTTCGATAAAATATAAAAATATTATGAAAATGCATTAATGTCAAAATATAAAGATAATGCGATTCAAAAGTATATATTCATGATCTAAAAAACAACTTGGTCATAAATGCAAAAACAGCTACTATTTGTAGAAGGTTTGTATATAATTTGCTAATAGTTTCAAGCAAAATCAATTTGCAATATTCTAAGAAGTTTTTGACAGAATTATTTTCAACTTGTCGTTGATATTTTCAATTAATTGTGAAAAAATGAAAATTGATTTTAAATAAAGTTTAAAAAATAATCTGTAACTCTAATTTAAATTAATCTGTAACTCTAATTTCAATTCCTGAATTGTTTATTCATTTAAATGTAATAGTTTTTGTACTAAGGTTTTGTAAGAAACCATGGCAGATTTTGCCGGAAAAAGTTTAGTAAGTTTATCTAATTTTATATTTGCATCATGCTAACTTTAAAATACTTCAGAGTAAAATTATGTATGATATAAAAAATTATTTTATGGGACTTAATAATTTTATAGTTGCGTATGTGGTACAAATCATGTCGATACTGCTTCGTTCAGTAGCCGGTTGTACACAAGAATCCCTGTATGTGGCTTAGAAACTTTGAGTTCTAGAATTTCTCAAAACATTCTAAAACCTACAATAAAAATGATAAATGTGTCTAATGAGAATTTATTTTTTCTTACATATTTTAAATACTGTATATTATTGACTTGTTGCATAAAGTGGGTGTGAAGATTATCATACTAATCCTCTCAGAAATTCACCCTGTTACGTGTTTGCTTTGGATTTATACAACGAGCAAGACTAGCTTTCTTTTCATTTGATAAGTGATTAAAACTCAATATCTTTTAAAACAAGCTCATTTTTTCTGCTGAAGAAGGAAAACTGTCGAATATGTCTTAAGTAGTAATTTCTTTTGTATTTAGAAAATTTCTTCATTTTTTCCCCTTTGTCTTCAAACTGAAGATAACCTTTTGTATTTTACATATTGTTACTGAGGGCCAGCGAATTATTTTTAAACATTCTGATATCAGAGTTTGTGACATTCTTTTGGCATTGTAAATGCTTTTTTAATCAACAATAAAAGAAAAAATACGATTCTAAAGTGAAAAATGAAATAAAATTTTTGAAATATTTTTTTATTCGTTTCAAACAGTTTTTCTTATTGTTTCATCAAATATTTATTTACTTGATTTTCCTCCAGTGTTGAAGGTTAAAAAAGACGATTCTATTTATTATCTGTGCAGTTTACATAACGAACAAGGAAGTGGAGTTATAAAAAAGAAATTCAATGAATTTTAAGATAAATTATTCATAAATTTCTGCCACGTTGGTATGGGTCTAGAATTACATTATAAAAATTTGAGTACGCAACAAATATTGGCCTTTTTTTCATTCTATATCAACAAGCTTTAAATCTGAAGTTTTCCCTATTGGTTGAAACGACGTGCTTGCAAGTATGCCACATAAGGAAAATGTAAGCTGATCGTCATATATTATCACAGACGTAAAAAAATGTGAACCTCTGAATAGGAATGTCGTCAGTGATTAATTTCAGATTCATAGAGGTTCTCTGAGAGAATGCTGATAGATATAGACAAGACCTCTTGAATTAATGGCACACTAAAGACAATACAGCTGTTGGAATATGATTGACAAAAACATAAATACTATGTATCACAAAACATTTTACAAGAAAAAAGAAAACTGGTTTCCTGATATTAAGAACTAAGATGGACAAAAAATATCTTAGTTAAAATACAAGCATTTAGTTGATAAAAAACATAAATTAATTAAAAACACGCAAGAAAATGAAAATGGACATTTAAAAGAAAAAAAACTAAAAGATTTTGAAATTGATTGTCAGAGAGAAGGTCAATGGTATCATCTTCCTCAATTTTGATGTTAATTTGTTTGCCTTTTAATGTCTTAGTTCTAGAGTTAAATTTTAATAAATCTAGTCTTTGAGAGTGGGTTAATTAGGAAGGTTTTCCACCACAGTTGTTTAGTTTTGCTAGAGGGATTTGTTATACGAAATGGACTCTTTAGAAAACAGCTGGTAATGAAGTACCGGTGGCTTTCCAACTCGCCACAACCACAGAAAAAACTCTTTTGGATTTTTCCTTTGGACTTTTTTCGAATTAAACCCCTTTAGGTAATTTGGGAATCGGGCATACCTTCTCTGGAACTTTGTTCCTGTTATTTGCAAGGAACTGGAAAATATTTGGTGCAAGGTGGATGTTCCTCCCACTGTTAGCTTTGCCCCATTCGCTTTGCTAGAAATTGGTGGAGACAAAATGAAGTTTCTTTTGAAGGAAACGTTTGGATTCTAGAAAGTGTGTTCGTATCCCTTACAAAATGACTTTCCTTGCAAAGAAATCTACTGCATCTGATGAGTTTGATGCACTGCATCTGATGAGTTTGATGCAGATGAGTTTAATATTTGGAGAATTTAGTTTACTATTTTGGATTTCTTGTACAAATGAACTATTGGATTTTAAAGAAAAAATAGAGTAGAAGCTCGATTCACTATTTATTCAAATCTTATTGCGTCGCTTAGATTGACTGACCCAAATGCAAGTTTCCTTGATGGTTATTAGTTCTGCTTGAAGACCTAAATTATAAGGTCTGAGTTATGCCATCCATTGAACTAAGAGCTAAATTATAAGGACTGAGTTATGCCATCCATTGAACTGTGGAAGTGTCTTTCCTGGCAAAGAAGAAGCCGCTTATTCTGTTTTCTGTTTTAAGTCCGTCTGCAGAAGATATATTAATGTGAACAACTGTGTTAAAAATCTGGCCCTCTACATAAAAAATGATAGATGAAACTTCATTTCAAAGTCTTTTTATCCGAAGTTATGATCTTTAAAGAAGTTGGAATTTCTGAGCCTGGAGATTCTGATGTATACTGCCTCTACTACCTCTTGTCTAGCTTTTAAATGGCGGGCTAGGAGTTGTATAATTTAAAAGGCAGGAGTGAGGGTGGCAGAATAAAATCCAGAAAGGTTTAGATGGAATTTTTTAAAGGAATTAAGATACTTACTTCGTTTAATAGATAGAGATTATCCCACACTGCTGTTTTATACTGCTCTATAGTCTACAGTAGTGATCCAACATAAGTGTTGAATCTCCAGTTGGTTCTCTCTATTATTCTGATGTTCTAATGGAGATAGGTTATTTTAGCAAGTTGAGGGGAAGGCCTGTACATTTTAGTTTATTATCCATCATAACACCAAGAATCTGAAGTATGTTTTTTTTTTGATTATTTTATCTGTCCGTGCTATTCTTGGGTCACTATTTCTTAAGTTAAAAATTAAAATATCATGATGTTTTTTTTAATTTTTTGAAAACAATTCATTCAATGCAAGGGTGTTGGAATAATTATTAATATTCTTTGTCCTTGATATTATTATTGCTTAAAAAAATGTTTTTTTAAAATAGAAGAATAGTATATGAAAGTAAATAGTTTCAAAATTGCCCTGCTGAATATTAACAAGTTGATTAATTAATTTGAATAAATTACTGACTAAAACAAACTAAACTCTAGCATTACTATATCTATCTGCTAATATATCTCTTTTTCCCTCTCTTTCTCTCTCTACATATCCCTCTTCCTCTCTCTATGTATGTAAATGTTATGCAATGCAAAACAAAGGAAAAAAATAATTAAAAAATGTTTATTATGAAATATTTTTGAAAATGAAGTTAATAAGAAAATGTATTCGAAAAATGTATTATATAGTTAAAAATCAAATTCCTGATTTCATTATCACCGTTTTTTTTTCCATTTCTAGTGCCGTTGATTATAATGCAAAATTATACAAAATTCGGATTCTAAATGGAATCATTCATATAAGCAATTGTTGTATGTCTGTATTGTAAATAATTTCTGATCAGATTTCAAAGATAAAATTCAAGAAAATCATGAATGAACAAGATTTTATTTGTGAATTGAATACATACTGCTCGTTTAAAATATTTTCCGAATTATAACAATATTTCGCTAACTTTTAACCATCAGGAAGAATGGCTGAAATTTCTTAATAAATCTTCTATTAAATAACTCATTCACTTATTCCTAATCTTGACAGATTAGTTTGAAAAATTATTATATGATTCACATGGTGCGTGATATTAATTTCTTAAAAAAATACTTCTAAAGGAAGACAATCCCAGTGAAAGAATGAAAGCTTAAGTCCAATGTCAATTCCATGAAAATAGTAACAACCATTCCTTATTAATTAGAATTTAAAAAATAAAGATAGAGTTAAGGAGATGGAATTTCAATATGAACCGTGAAATTAAAATTCAGGGGAAGCGATTCTTTTCAATGAGTTTGATTTGTTTTTTTCTTTCAACGATTAATTACAGATTTTTAGTATTTACATCGAATGCAAATATTCCTAGTTCTCAACACGACGTCTTTTTTGTAAACTTTTAATGTCCTTGAATTTAAATTTATTTATTAATTCGTGATAATATCAAAGGGAAATTTACATTTTCACTGCTATTTCCAATTTCTGGAAACAATAATTATTCATTATTCTCATGAATTTTTAGTAAATTTGAAATTTAATTTTTTGTATTAATGACTATAAAGAATACTTGCCTTTAATTTATTCATAATAGTTAATCTCCTTATTAAAATTCAATTGCATCATTTGAAACTATTTTTTTAAGTGAAATTCTTCATCATTATTAAAAAATAAAATATGATCAATCAAATATAATGAAGAATCAAGTAATAATATTGCAATAATAATAATCTACATTTATTAAAACTCAGTTTTCTTTAGGGCATGTTGTTTGTTCATTAAGATATTAAACTTGTTTTTGATTAAAATTAAAATACTATGTCATAATTTATAACACTATTTAATTGACTGATTTGAACGAATAATTTAATTCTAAAGTTATAGTATAGTTAAAATAATTAATTAAAATTATCTCATTCGTGATTCAGATTAAAAATAGTTTATTTTTTGTTAATTAGTTTTGAAGAATTAGATCAAATTTTTGTTTTTACCATAATCTCTTACATTTGCAGTGCCAATATATAAATAATCAATAACAATAGAAATAAATGCGAAACACGGATCATTTTTACAACAAATCTACAAACTTTTGTTTCGTAAAAATCATTTATTAAATATTTCTTATTAAAAAGATAAACAGTTTTGTTACTGAAATCTTTTATTTTCCTAGATGTCTTCAGTAAGTTTATAGTTCTCATTTAAATTGAAGTCAAATTACTTTTATTGAAACAAATTTTCTTTAAAACATTACTAACACATAATTGTTTTATTTCTTGCATTTTTTTTAATAAGCCTCATAAAGAGAAGAAAGATTTCAATAAAAAATATGGACTGTATTAAATAGAACTGGTTATTGAATTGTTTATATTTATAAGATTTATGCAAATGACAGCATATTAATCATTTTTTTTTAATATTTTCCTTATGATAAATAGGTAATAATAACTTCTTTTTAAAGCTTTGAAGGAATTTTTAGGGCTAGTGCAGCTCCATTTAATTTGCTTTATTGGTATTATTTGTCTTTCAAATATTGTTGATTATTCCCAAATCAAATTTCTATGCATATTTCCATAGAATTTCGGCGTATTAACATTGTACTTGTTCAAATGCATCATAATAATTAATAACCTTGGTATTTATTGGAAGAATATTTTTCACATAAATATCGTACTTATGTGAAAATTCCATATCCTTGGGGTAAGTGAATAGGTGATTAAAAATAAGCACAGAGAAAGTCTTCACAAGAGGGATTAACAGGTATGATGCCATTATTATCAGTTCATTTAATATCCTTAACAAACGAGCTTACTTTTACCTGAAAGATTAACAATTTTCTGCAGAAATATATTTTCTTTATTTTTGTTTCTGTATCTGTATTTTACGGCACATGTTTTCATCAACCTTCGTTTAATGTTCGCCGAGTTGTCAACAGTTGTAAGCAGCAAGCATTGCTTTTCTTTTTATTGTTCTTCAAAACTTAAACAAGAAGAACCTATGCTAGAAGTTGTGATCTTAAACCTTGTGGGAGCTTTAAAAGTTTTGCACCAACCTCAAGATTTAATGCACAATCTCTGATATAACTAGACATAAAAAAAATTATGGAATGATTATATTTCGGTTAATAAGTCGTATCTAGTGATTATACTCGTCCAGATATAGAAAGTTGCTCTTCATATTTTATCTCAAGATTTTAAATGAACACAAAAATTCAGCGCCAATACATTTAATACATTTACCAAAATGTATTAAAATATATATGAAAATTTGTGCATTATTTTCCATTACCTTCACACCTATAGTCTTCATTAATTGAATGACATATAATCATAATCTCTGATACCTTAATAAATTAAGATGATCAAATGATGGACAAATGAAAAATAGTAAATAAAACTAAATTTCCATCAAGAAATAATTTCAAAAACACTATATTTTTTCTATTTATACAAAAAAAATTATAATATACTATTTACACAGTTCATACAAAAATAAACAAGCATTAACCATATTATATCCTTACTGATGAACAAAATGAAAATTACTAAATATTAAGTAGAAATGACAACGCAGGTTACAGAATCATTTTCCACAAAATAGTATTAGCATTCGGGAAAGAAATATTCCACTTGAATTTTATTTCTAAATCTAACTCTCACATAATAACGGTAATTTTAATTTACAATATCATTTTATATTTTCATATAAATGATGAATCCATTTGAAGATATAAAGAAATATAGGAATCCCTAATTACATTACTCTATCAAAGTATAAATAAAATAATTAAGTATTTCTTGACTTAACATTTTAACAAGTTTCATAGGAAAAATAAAACTAATATTCATAAAAACATATTCATAAAAACAAAAAGAAATATTGAGGAAACAAATGCATATTTCATTAAAAATATATTTTAATTAAATAATTTTCAAGCATAAAAATATCATCTTAAATTCCAATTGTGTAAACTAAAATAAAACCTGAATACAGTACCAGTATAAAAACTAAGTACTACAATAAGTCTTTAAATAAATGGTTATGAATTCATACATTTTAAGAAATCGTGAAGAAAAGATAAATATTTGTTGATTATTTATTTGAAAATAAAATTTTTGAAATGAGAATTATTTTTGTTTTCACAAAAAAATATAGTTTCACAAAGTATATTACAAAATTATATCACAAAAAATACAAAGTATACATTTAAAACACAGTTAAATAATAATTGTAATTAATTTCTGAGACCTATATATCATTTTTGAATTTTTCATTCTTAAAAAAATGTAACTAAGTTAGAACCAGAAACAGCACTTTTTCAGATAAACTTTTCTATATTGGACAAGCAAATTGATTTAACAAAGATAAAAATTCTTGTAAAAATGTCCATATATTTATATTTATTCGTGAAACCTATATGTTTGAGATTTACCAATCCAGACGTTCACAGTAAAGAAGTTTAATTATTTAAACATTACGTTTGGAAGCAACATGAGAATAAATTTAGAATGGAAAGCCTTTTTAAATGACATGTGATATCAAGAAATACTATAAATAATCAAAATTGTACAGTACAGTATCAATAAATCCTTTAAAAATATGAATTAAAACTTTGCTTCGATATTTTCATTTTTTAATAATAGACCTTTTGCTAATAAGCAACATGATCCTTAGAATAAATGAAGCACAATACAAGTAGATTATATTTGTTTAAAATATAAAGAAATTTTTAAAGTCATAAATAGGATTCTTAAAAGGCTAAGCATCGAATAAGCATTAAGTTCTTATTTTTAAAAAAAATCATTAATTATAAATTTCCTGAATAAATGTTAACCAAATTTCTTCCAATTACTGGAGAATCAATCGCATTTTTTTCATCTTCTATATTTAATCAGAAAGAATAAAACTAACCAGTTTTTAAATAATCTGCTATTTTTTAGATTCCCTAATATATAAAGTTAAGACATTTTCATAAATACCATTTTCGTTAATTTCCTAGTTTGTAAAAGAATATCATGCGTCTGTAAAATATCGATATTATGTTCACAATGAACAAAGGAAAAAAAATTGAAAAGAGCAATATGTAAGAATAAAAATTTGCTTTAAGTAAAATTGATTCAAGAGCTCAACATTTCTTACCAGACTCACTCCCATATTTATGATTTTAATTTTGGCTATTAGAAGAGAATAAAAAGTCGTTCTAAAATATGAGCATAATCGTTTTTTAGTGCAAATACATTATCTAATTCTAGTTTAAAATAGCTTTCACGATTTCAGGAAGGAATTAATGTGAGAAATAGGCATTTGCTTTATTTTTTGAACAGATGTTTATCCAATCTAGAATATTATCTATAGAAAAACATAAATAATTTATGGGAGTGCATTCTGTTACTAAGCCCGAAAAATTAAGCGATTATAGTTAATAATTGTAACAACTGATACTGTTGCATGTAAAAATAACAAGGAAATAAATGAATTAAAAATGCTTGAGTGAAATATAGCATTAGATTTTATTTTCAAATATATTGATTTAATTGTTGTCACTCAAATTACTATTCTAATCTAATTCAGTTAATCCGTTATTTCTATCTAAGCAGTTACCTCTATCTCTGGACGATTAAATCGCTTTTATTAAAGTAAATTTAAGATACTTTTTGCCACTTTTGTATTTATAAGCTCTATATCATCATTAATCAAGAAAAGGTAAGTTCAAATAAATACTAAAATGAACTATAAAAGTTGAATTAATTGAAAATTTAAAATATTGGTTAAAGATGAGCTAATGTAGTAATATTATAAATCACACATAAACTTAAATATTATTAAATATTGTAATATTTTTAAATCCATATAATCATCGCTATATAATTTAGAGCAACCTAATTATTTCAAAAATCAAAAACATATCATTGAATATCAGGTAAACATTTTATTAAGAACAATACTTAGAGAGCTTTAAAAAGTCTTTAGTAATTGTCTTACCAGAATAATGTTAATGTTTTCAATATAATTGTACTTTCAATAGCTCCGTTTGGAAAAAAATTTGTATTTCAAAATGAATAGTTTATCGAAAATGAGTTTCTGGATCAAAATAGTTTTTTTAATCAAATATACATTAAATAATATTGAACTATAAGTAAATTCATACAATAGAAATTATTTCATTAAAAAAACTCATTATACCACCATTATTTCAGTTTAATTAAAATGTTGATTAAAAAATTAGAAAAGGTGTAATAAAAGCCCATATAAAGAAAACTATGAAATCAACTTTGTTGTGTAATAACTGATAATGCTACTATCATAATGCAAGGAGCAAAGAATTAAAGTCTATTGCAAAGACTTCGTTCCATTAAATGTATTTTATAGTAAACACATTTGGGGAAACAAAGTCGAGGATAACTTTAATACTTAGAAATATTTGCATCTAGCAACAGAGTATTTTAATAGATTTTTTCATTATCATTATCAAAGTATTCTTTTCAGTTTATTAAAGTTTCTAAACAGTGTAATTGATTATTTAACTTTAATTTTTTTTTCTATTCTAGTTTCAATCTATTGTTCAATCTATACCTATATAGCACTTAAATACGTATTCAAGCATAATATATATTGATTTATTTTATTAAATACAGTTTTTATTTACAGTAAAATACAGTAAATTAGTATCACCAGTCTAAACGCTAAATTTTAAAAAAAACAAGAAACGATATAGAAAATCAAGTCTTTTCCATTAAAAAATACTGCCACATTGAAACATTCACAAAGTACTTAATTTTACTGGAATAAACTTTATCTTAAAATTAAAATGATAAAAAATTCTTAGATTAAAAAAAAATTGAAGTTTTTTTTTAAATTAATATTTTTATCTTATTAATACTTATTAAAACTTTACTTAGAAATTCACCCTTCGCTCATACAGAAAAATTAAATTGTCAGTATCTATCAGTGTTTAGTCAATGTAATGGATGTAAATCATTATATACAATTCCACATAAAGATAGATTTTGATGAACAGTAACTGACACTCTTAAGTTTTAAATGTCAGCATTCTTGTGAAAGTGTAATAAATATTAATTTGGAAGAAATATGATATCGAGGAACTTGAATGAAAAAACTCTACTATGAAACTCGTATTAGAAAATCATTCTTGAAAATTTTAGATCTAAATCAATGAAAGTTATCGGTTCCATCAATCTCAGGTAAGTTCTTAATAATTACTTCATACACCATTTGCAAACACCATTAGAAAGTTCAAAGGCTTCCTTTGGAAATGACGAACAAGTATTGTCAATTATGAATTTCAAAAACAACAATTCATCATTATGTGAAGAAATTTCGGAATGCACTCAAGCACTTTAGATATGCAGGTTGAATAATTTTTATCAGAGTTTGTATGTTTGAAGTTAAAAGATCAGTTTAGTTCAGTCTATGTGAGTAAATCTTTTCAACCAATAAAAGTGTAAATGTAATTTATGATAGCTCCGTGTTGATACATATTTAGGGAAATTAAAATCGTTTCTATTATATTTTGACTAAAAGATTACTTTTAGAAGTTTAGATTCTTGTTTTATCACGAAATTCAAAATATGTAATCTATATATTTCATTCATCTAAGCAATAGCAAAATATATCTTATCCATTAGTGGATTAGATTCTTTGATATTTTCAGATGCATTGGCATTATTTATGACATATAAAACTATAATTAGCCTACTTTTTTCCTTCAATGAATTTTATACACTAAAGCATAATAAAATGTTATATTATTCGTTATTTATTTATGCACTTTTGGTTTATATTTTTAAATTACAAAATACTGATTTTTAATCGTAATGATCCTATTTACATAAATTCCAAATTTTGTTACAAACAATTTTTTATTACATTAATTATAAATTTCGCTTAAAATATAATGATAATTACAGATTAAAAATGTATTAATTGCAAAATAAATATTATAAATTACAATAATTTCAAATTATATTAATTGCATATAACTGCAAATTAATTGATAATTTTTATTTCATAATTTTTGATGCATGAAATATATTCGTCTGGAGAATACTTAAAAAAAAAGCATGTCATCTTTTTTTCTTATCAACTTATTTTTAAAAATAAAATTACTTGATCAATTGTTAAAAAATATTGATTATGAATAATGGTTATGAAGTGGAAATTGTTTATCAATTATCTGTTACTGAAGCACTGTTAGTGCTCGAATTTCAACGCATTATTTATCTTTATCGCAGTCTTAAATATACTAAAATATATATATTTCTCGATTCTGAGGTTATATTAACTTGTATATATTAGCTTTAAAGGAAAGAATTGATTGTTACTGCTCTATTCCACACAGGGAAATTTTAATAACTGTATGAAATAATGTATAGCAGCCGTACCTACATTCATATCTTTCATAAAATTTGTACGCATTATTTTTTTAAAATTTATCTGAGGATGTATACTGCTTATATATATATATATTATAAGGTCAACTTCCTCGATTAGATAGAAAGGACTCTGAAAATAAAAAGTAGAAAATGAACATCCTTTTAAGCATTAAATTCTTAACATCAAACACATGCGATGGTTGATACTGCTTATGCATATTATAAGGCCATGCATTAGAAGCTACCTTGATCAAAAAGAAAGATCCCAGGAAATAAAAAAAGCAAAAAAAAAAAATCTTCTTTTTCAGGCATGGCATTCTTAAGATAAAACATATTATTCAAAACATTTCTTGGAGAAATTTCCATCAATCGATTATATTATTGTCTTTCCTTTATAATAATTTTGCAACATCTTATTTTTTATGAATAAGAAAATTTCTTATTTGTTGAAATGCATAAATTTAAACAAGAATGCAATTTTCCAACTTACCTCAAAAGTTCGCGTATATTCTTTCATTCATTTTTTCTTATATCTTAAAAATAAGCTTGTTTATCTGAACTCATTTATTTATACCTGCCATTATTGAAGTATATTTTAACACCATTCTTCGTTTATGCTTTATCTAGTCTAATTTTTTACAGCTTACCAATTGAATAATTCATTCGCAACAGACATCAATTATTCATAGAAATACTCGAATGAAATATACTATTTTTAAAGATCCTATTTCACTTGTTTACTTCTCGAATCTCTACCCCATACCTAACAATGAATAGTGATCTAAGAACTGCTTTTGAGGATCATCTGAACACATGCATATTCTAGTGGCTGCCACACATATTCTTTCCCTTCATAACTCAGATTTCCCTCGCGAATTCCTCAGAAGAAAAGGACAAAATTTATATCGGAAGAAAAAGCGATATCCTTTATCAATAACTGCGGACCGAACTTTTTCCCACCATTTGTACAATTTATCTTTATATTTCCTAAACAGGACCATACTCCTGTCCGCCTACTATCTGCTCTGAGGGTCTATCGTTTATCTCGCTTCTTTCATCGCCTTCTACATTCTTCTCTCCCTTCCTATCAGTCCGAATCTAATCCCTTGTCAGCGCAGTGAAGAATTTATTTTGATTTTCAAGATAGCTGCCTTTGCGGTTAGATGCCATCTACTTTTTCTTCCGGATCTTTTTCATCCTCAGTCAGCAGAAATTCAGAGAGTGGATAAATAGGTAGCTTTCTCATCTTTCTTTTTCCAACTACGCCTAGGTAATTCTCGTTTGTGAATTCGAGGGTTTATGCTAAAGATTTATCTAGGAAATGGATGGTAAATTTAGAACTTGCAATAAAGGGAGGGAAGATTTATAAAAAAGGTAGATATCTGTGAAAATGAGAGAACATGTTCGGCTTATTGTCAGAAAAAGAGAAGAAGATAGAATGTGTTTGTGAACGAATTTATTTTTTTAAATGGATCATTTTAAAACTAAATATTTCTTTACCAAAATTTTATTGTAATGTTATGATTTTTTTTAAAAACCCCGAAGCTGAAATTCCATTAATAATATACAGATATATTTTTAGAAATATATTGATTTCTCAAAAACGATTAAACTAATATTATTTTTGTTTTGCAATTTAAAAATAATTTTTTGTGCAAAGAAACAAAATCAAATTTAAGAAATTAGGCAAGAAGTCTTTACTTGTCGTATGTACTTCATTTATTTCTCCAATTTACATTTCAGAATTAAAGTACGCTATGTTGTAATAAATTATGTAAAAATGGTAAGACAGACAAATGAAAAATGCATTAAAATGTAATTTAATAATTTATCTCTAATAATTATTATTTATAAAGCATAATTACTGAATAAATTATATTAATTAAAAAATTACTTAAAATAAATCATATTAATTTTATTATACTTAATATAAATGAAGGCTAAAAGTTACTGAAAATCGATGAAGTTGATTCTTTATTCAAACATTTTAAAGAAAACTTACCCCTGATTTAAAAGTTACCCCTGATTTAATTTTGATTAACAACGTTTTACTAGAAAAAACTGAGATTTTAAGAATTTTTCAAAATGTATTGCCTTTCGTCGATGTTATTGGACTGCCTTAGGTTAGTCTCTGAAAACTCTCTGAATTTAATTTATTAACAGCCATACGATTTCACCCTTTTGCAGTGAGCGGAAGAGAATTTCGTACGAAAATATAAAGTCACATTAAGTATATGATTAGCCTAAAAGTTCATAGTGCATACTGTTTTAAAGCAGCAACTTAATTAAGCAGCTTAAATTATTAAAACTTACTTTTATGAGCTTACTTTGGTTTTCGCCATAGAAAATTAATTCAATACATATTGATACTCTTACTAATATTGTTGTGGAAACATTTGTTGTTACACTTTTCATAGTCAAATCAAACTTAAATAAAGCAGTTATGGTACAGACTCAGAAATTATTGGTTAAAATATTTTTTAAAAATATATTTCCCTGAAATACTACATTACATTAGTATATTGTAATAATTTCTTCATTGCACGCTCAAAAGATTGATAAAAGCACGGTAACACTTGGAATTTAAAGTAATACCCCCGTTCTGATAATTTCTCTTTTAAGCGAATTTACTCAAAGTAAGTAAATGATTACTTTTTTATACTTTTAAATTTGTGACAGGAAGATTAAATAAAAACCACATCAATTATTCATTCGTCAGAGTTCCTTTCTATAAAATTTCTCTTTCTTTTTCTCGGCTCCGTGATTATTCAAGAAGTGAAATATCAAAATTACTCATATTCAAATGTTCATTAAAGTGATCAAATAAATTCACATTTTGAAATGTTAAACGAACGTGAAATCAAAACCGCCGTTTTTCTTCGAGGTTTCTGAAATTAAATAACAAGACTTTGTTCCATTTAAGTTTTGCTATTAGAGAAAAAAGTTTTATATAAATATTAAATATGTTTTGAACTTTCATTGGGAACAATATTTTGCGTTCATAAGATTAGTCACCAATACTTCAAAAGAAATCCTTTTTTTTCATTTATCAGGTTATTTTTAGGAAAAGATAAAAGTTTTTTTTCTGAACCACGCTGGAAGGCGTTAATGAAAAAGAAATCTTCCCTGTTTTTGCTAAAATATAAAGTTTGTATTTGTTAAATATAATTAAAAATAATTCTTTCAGCATCTGAAAATTTTTTACCGTAAAAGTTCCTTGTAATTACTTCATAACTCAAAATGAAATAACAAGTGTTTTCCTAAATATATTCAGGAATAATTGTATTCCGTTTTTTAACATTCTTATGTATGCCATAAATCGAAAATATTTATATACAAGCTTGTTTCCTGACAGTCTAGTTGTGAAAAAGAATAATTGGGAGAAAACTTACTTACCCATAAACACCGAGATATATTTTTTGTGCATTTGTAATTTTACTACGATTTATTTGTAGATTTTTTCTTTAAAAAATAGTTAGTAGGAAAGGAAATTAATTAGTTCTAAGAAATGATTTGTCTTTAAGAAAGAGTTGTGTAATAAGTTCTACTCTCGGTTTGTTAAAAATTGAAGAAACATTTTTTTTTTCATTTTCAAAAATAATTGACTTTTATATTTTGCGAAAAAACACTTATTTCAAACATTTAAAAATGCACCGCGAGCACCATTTTTCCGTTTAAAGTAGCTAAACTTTTTAAATATGATTTGGAGTTTTATTTTGGTAGAAATAACTTTATAAACTTTTATTTTATAATTTTCATTATCAATTAAGTAATATCATTTAAATGTTTGTTTAGGCATGGGATAAATTTCTTGGAAAAAACAGCAGTACATTTAAAATGAAAATTAAATGAATAATAATATTATTAAAAGTTACGTTGGCAATTTTCAGGAGCACTTATAGATTTGGTTATAGTATAACAAAATTTCATTTTGTCAATAACATAAATAACGTTTCATATTCCTAATATGAATAAAATTTTCATACCTTGAAAGTATATATTTATAATAACAGTTCATATAATATACGCATTTATGTTTGGGCTGAAATGACGATTTTTCCTCCTCCTTATTAATAATATTTATTATTTACCATTCATTTTATTGACAAATATTCCGAATGGTCTAATAAAGAAACCACTGTGACTTTTAACAGTTTTTTATAAATAAAATTTGGAATATAATCAATAAATATGGAGCTGGAACATAATCACATAATCAATAAATATTCAATGTTTAAAATATAAAATATTCTACTTTAAATATGTACATATAGGCAAAGAGAAATTGAACCAAGCTACTGTGAATCATCGAGCATTCAGTTATATTATACAGGTAAAAAGATAAACTAATAGCCTCAAACTGAACTATAAATTCCTATAAATTCTGTATAAAGGTGTAAAATACATCATACTGAACTATATTTTCTGGAAGAGACAAAAGTCAAAAAATTATTCTTATTTTTCTATATATATATATGCATTTTGGTATGTATCACAATTTCCATTTTTCAAAATATTTTGTAGCGCAACAACACATCAAATAAACTATCTTGTAGTATGCCTAGGACTTTAAGAACTTCATTTCAGGGCTCAAAATATATATAACTTCGTGAATGGGACCCATACCAGTTTATTGTGACTTCACAGAAAAATGTGTCTCCTGACATAAATATCTCTCCACATGTTATGGTTCGAAAAATTCTTTATTTACTCGATTTCTCTGCTGACAAAAGCGCTGAAGTAAGGGATATCTACAGAGTTGCATTTTTTCAGAGAAATAAAATGTTTCCCAAATACATTTCTAAAAGAACGTAAATCTTAAATCTGCATCGATTTATAGCATATGTTTTGTCAAGTTATCTACGTGCGAGTTAGAATGTGTTTCGATTTCACTTCTAGATGTTTCGCAAAACTCGTAGTTGTGGGTTTCCAAGATACTGACTCAGGCCTTCATGACTTATTGGAAGCATAGGAGAAATATTTTTCAGATATTTACGGCCGATTCTGTGAAACGTTTCATATGCTAAATAAGAAATTCTTTTATTCTGCTAGAAATTTTGATTAATAACGATTATTTTAATGATGTAATCAAAGCAATTGTTAAAAAGGATAACATAACAATCAAAATGCTGTAATCATTTCAAGTAAAAATTCCTCAAAAAAGTAGTTTTAAATAACTATGGAACCGTAAGATAAAATTGAGATCTAACCCCAATAGGCAATTCAAATCAAAGGTCTAAAGGGTAATTATTAAGCATTTACAATTTCCGTTTAAGAAGATAAACCCGAAAAAAAGAGTATGTTGAAATACCTGATACCTGCAGAATATTCTCAAGATAAAATGAGTGGGTAATGAACCTTTTAATTTCTTAATGTATGCAATATTAATGATATTTCAATTGAACGGCATGATTCATAATTAATACAAGGGGTGAAAATAAAATAAAAAAAGATTGACATTTTTAAACCTAATTAATTTTGGTTTAAATGTAGAATAATTATCCCTTTTTCTTTTTCCCTATTATTTCATAATTTCATATGTTTTTTAATTGGCTACAATTTTATGACGGACTTTTCATTTCCATTAATGCAAGATGCTTGCACATTTATGAAACACTTGATGAAAATTTTCAATTGCAAAAGAAAAAAAAAAATGTAAATCGCTGGAGTAACATCAATGCGTAGGGGAACAAACCTACTATCTAGATAATCAGCCCCACCTGAAAACACAGAGTTTTGTATATTTATTTGCTATTCTTTTTTCATATAATATTCAGCACGAGTTCAGACTTGGGATACAAAAATTTCTTTATTGAATATATAACAGAATTTGTATAATTTTCATGACCTCCATTATCTCGTTCTAATTTTGAGCGACAAGAGGGTTATTTCAGGATGGAACATATGAAAATTATTCTTGTACAAGTGACGAGAACAACACTATAAGTGGTGCCTGCTATCTAAACAAATGGAGTAAGGGATTCTGTATTCGAATTAATTATTATTTGATACATAAGGTTTTTCTCTGAACTATTATTAATTAAATATATTTGCAGTGAATATTCAATTGCTTACAAAGTTTAAGCACAAATACTTGTGCTATTATTTAGTATTGTAATATTAAGTAAATATTGAGAGAATATACGGGGAAGGGATTTTATAGATGGTATCGAAAGTTATTGCTTTCTAATATAAGACAATAATTTAAATGAATTGCCTTCATGTTATTGTTAATTAAATATTCTATTTATCTAAGCCTTTATCACAAATGGATGTATGTACTCATTTATCGCACTTATTTTGATTATTTATCCCATTAGTCTTCTATGCTATTTCGACGTCATAAATGTTTTTCTTTCATACATGACCTGAATACTTATCTTTGTGCAATGACGATAATTTCCGTTTATCATATCATAAGTCAGAGATCTAACCTAAGCCATTTCCTTCGACATCCTTTTTTATTATAGTAATTCCTAAAGTTGCTGGAAAAATACAACAGAAAGCTCATAAAAGGAAATTGTCCAACCATTAATTATTGAGAAATAAAAAAATCTCACGGAATGATCATAATTCATTTATCATTTACAAGCAGAAAACAAATAATAAAAGTACCTGTTACATACCTCGAACTTATTGGAATTCTCATACCTTTGCTATCTGCTTTATTTCATCGCTGTCGTAATATTAACTTTACGTTAACAGGTTTGTGTGTCAGAGGTTTATTGCGCAATTTTTAGCTTCATCTGCTTTTATTTAACCCAGAAAAAATTATATAAAAAGAATCTTTCCAAGGTTTTATTTGAAAAGATAGAGTTACTATGACTTAATACGATTTGCGAAGCCCTCCAATCATATACGACTCCATAAAATAATGCCTCCTCAACTCTTGAAACATAATTTTAAACGATAATAAATTGTATCGTCTTATACTATTTATTTCATTGGAAAAAAGTCGCAGCTCGTCAGAGATCTAGGCTTTGGAACTGAAAGAGGTTCCTCTCTAGGGAAATTATATCCACCATTTTTTATTAAATTTCCGTTGATTTCGGCAGTTTTAGTTTTGGTACGTATTTCTTTTAAAATCTCAAGAGATTTGCAATATAGGAATAATTCTTTCAAGTTTTTTTTATTAATGTTCATTATAAAAAAGTGCAGAGAAAACCCTTGATATTGTTTTTCTTCACAGAGAGCAATTTTAATGATTTAGAATACACCAGTGTTGAACATCTTGTATAATTATTTATATATAGCAATCAGTTTTAATTTTTTAGCCAATGAAATACATATTCTAAAATAAATATTTTTTCATGCATTTTCTCTATTTTTTTCTCTTACTCCATATATTTATATGTGCAACATACGAGTTTATTGAATATGTATGACGCTTTTAACGCTCTCAAAAGTTCGCATCCTAATGTCCTAATGTTTGGGATATATTTTATTTTCTAGCTCTCATTATAAATAATATAATAATGTAATGATTTCTCATATTTTCCTTTACTCTATAATCCTTATTTTGGGAAGTCATGTGTATTTCTATATTTATAAAAAATATCTTTTTAATTAATAAATTTTATTTAGTCATATAAACTGGAAATTAATGACTAATTTTAAACTTTGCGCTGTGCATACATTTATTAAACTTTAACCAACCAAAATTAAAATCTAACTGAAAAAAATTAGGCATTGTAGAGTAAAAGATTAAATACACCCGTAATTATTTATATTTTTTTCTTCGCGGTAATTATTTTTACAAAACTAAGAATATCTATCTTAAGTGTTTGACAGAATAATTAGCACAGTGCATACGTATGAGAAGAATTTAGCTTTAATGTATCTAACTTTTTTTGAAAAAAAGCAATAATGAGCATGCAGATAATTTCAAAAGTGATATAAAACCTTACGATTCCAAGCCGATTATTTTGTGAGGGTGATTAAATAAAAACTTGAAGCATTAGATAGATACAATATAGTAAAGAGTTCGCGTGCACTTCTTAATAGATTTATCGACAATATTTTAAAGAAACTCAAAGACAGCAAAAAAAGACGTTTCTTAAAATGGAAATAAATTATTCTGTCATACATTGCCAATCGCCTTTATAAAACATTATTTTTTTATGTCTTCGGATATTTCGGAGAGAGTTTGAAATGTGCATCTAGTTTTGATCCTGAAATTCTAGCATTAAGGAGAAGAAGATGTGAATTCGAATTTATATTAAATATATTCCATTTTCAAAATAAAACCGTATTCATTTTTGCATTAAAAGCATAAAGAAAAAATCAGATACATCTCTTAATCTAGTTGCGCTATTTTTTTAAAATAATTTTCCTTTTTTTAATTTAAAATCCTCAGACAAAATCTTTCCAAAGTTTCACATGGCATGCTGTTATATTCATAGAAGATTCTTCATATCAATTCTGTTCTTATATAGTGCAAATTTATATAAATTGTTTGGAATTAATTTGAATATGTGACTTTAAGAGTTACTTAAAAATGAGTTTTAATTACATTACGAAAAACATTACATACATTGAAAATCAATACATTAAATCTATATAATTGTACAATCAAACTTTATTTATCATATTTTTTTTTCTTGAAGTAAATTATTTTATTCATTAATTATTGAATTATAAAAAAATTATCCACGACATAAAAGCATGTAAAAAATGAATACCACTGCATGTGATTATGGTGAATTCTCGAAATAATAAGAATGAAAGCACTCAAAATATTTTTCTTAAATTATTTTAAGGGTGGAAATTATTTTCTAACATCATAATGCATTCTTCAACTGAAAAGTATGAAATAAAAAAAAGAAAAATAAATTTTTTATTTACTTAAGAATTAAAAAAAAGATGTGAATATATTTTCTTATAAAATATGCCTCTGGAAGAAAAATGACGCTTTTATGATTAGCAATAAGATTTTTCGCCCAAAAGCATATACATTTTTTTATTTTCTATAATCAAGCAAATAAATGAACCCAATATTTAATTTTTCTATGCCCTCTAATATTACCTCTTTCATTTATATTACATCTGTATTACCTTAAAAAAGTTCAGTATGTTTCTGAAATAATAAATCTTCAAAACCTTTAATGCAGAAGTAAAAGTAAAATAATTGAATCAATATATTTATTATTTCAAAAATAGTCTGAAGAAAACGTGTATTTATATATTCTCCAGGATGTTACTTATTGAAAGAAAGAATAACTATTCAAAAGAGAGGAACGTTTTTATGAAAATGGTGAAAATTGAAAA
This sequence comes from Argiope aurantia, assembly GCA_026543865.1. NCBI lineage: Eukaryota > Metazoa > Arthropoda > Arachnida > Araneae > Araneidae > Argiope > Argiope aurantia. The sequence continues at coordinate 139,470 of JAPMOR010007813.1, read as the reverse complement.
TGGATTTAATGACTTTATTGAAGGAAGAAATTTATTTTCCCAAACTATACTCTTAACTAGCATTTTTTTTTCAAAAGTAGGCAGACAGATATGCTCTTCAGAATAGAACTGTTCGAGCTAGCTGCCCAAAACTTTGCTTGGCTTTCTTTAGAACAAATGTTGGCTTTTCCCACTGGCATTTTTCAGAAATACAAGCTACTCCTGCGTAAGAAAAGTCAAACTTTACATCAGATGCCCTCAAGTTTCTCTGTGTTGATTGTACCAATAGAAGTTTTCACTTTTCACCATTTCTGCGAGTCCTTCAATGTTTAGTTATGCGCGATAGAATGGATTAAATCACAACATATATCATTAATTAACACAAAAAATAAAGTGATATGTTAGGCTATTCTCATACGCTGGTATTCCTATTTTGAACCGTAAATGAGTTGCCATTGCCCCTTCCAAAAGTATATAAAGTTGTTGGCGTTCTGGACGCTGTAGAAGATATGAGATCAGTATTATGGGTGAGTATAAATGACCATCATCAGCCATGGTATAACCCAATCTACAGAAGATACACTCCGTTATATCGTGATGTCACTCCTGCTTTACTTGTAATGATGATTGATAAAATTCATGAGGTGAACTTGAGCGTCAACAATAATGCGAGCGTTAAGAAATTCCATTTGTGTGTGATTACAGTATTATGGTTAAGGGCGTAACCCTCGCATGCTATAATCAAGTTTTATAATGTTGAAATCTGAAAATTAGGAGGATAATTTTAGATCTTTAACATCTTAATGAACTGCCGTCGAATGGACAATTAAAGATTCAGCCCCGCCAATTCTCTAATTGCTGCAAAACAAGACATATATTTAAAATTCAATTCAGTAAAAATTTAAAAATGGGAATTCTGGTCTATACTTGTATTCGGTCTACTGAGTAATAAAAAAATAGTATTTTGTGATGTTATTACCTTGATTCAATCATTTTAAATAAAGAGCCTGTGTACACAATGAAAAGGAATAGACATGCACACTAGTCATCTATACTTATAATAAAGCTCAATGTGTGTGTGTGTGTGTGTGTTGGCGCTCTACAGACCAGACCATTCAACCTACAGCTACCAAATTTGGCACGTGTATACCTTGGATGCCGGGAATGTGCACCTGGGGGTTATTTTTTCGAATTTTTAACTAGAATTTTATTTATTTAAAAATTAAGCGAAATTTTGACGTGTTTCTGCTATAACTGCCGAAAATATTACCGCACAAAAACGATTTTTACATGAAGTTAAAGATAAAAAATTTATCTTTTAAATGATACTACTATTTTAATCTTAAAATTAAATTTCTATTTTTAATGAATTTTTAAATAAATATTTTAACTATGTTTTTCAATAATTTTTTTCGTCAAAAATAAAAATGAGGATTAAGCACGTTTCGCATTCATGAGAAAAAAATAGCTTTTTTCAAAGTGTTGCCATCACATTGATTAAAGCTCTAACTGAAAATAAATTAAATCTTTTTGGAAATGAAATCTGCAAAAATATAATTTTCGTCACGTGTCTGTAGGAAATGAAACAAATATGAAATATTATTTTTTCTAAAAAATAAATTCAAGAAAAATTCTTTTATGATCTTTTACACTCTCTATATTATTAATCCAATAAATCAGTTTTATTTTAAGGCAAGTTTTGTTTAATATGAACAGGATATCCATTCAAATCAGGGCCACACAGCTGATTTGTAGACCTTTAGTAATACACAGATCTGTTGCGACATAAATCGTAAATGTTTTATTTAAAAGTAGCAAACGATTATTTTAATAATTATAAATTTTATTTTGTAAATAGTTGTGAAATTCAGATTGGCAACAGTGATATTTTTGGAACTTTTAATTTGTTGTTTAAAAACGATGCTAGAATTTTGAATGAAAATAAGTTGATGTAAATTTGATAATATTATCTATAATGTAATAAGATTTAGTTTCATAATAAGTTTGTCTGCATTCTATTTTTGTTGACGCACGAACACAGCAGATTTACTAAAATGGTTTAAATAGAAAAATGATTATATTTTATGCAACTTAATTCAATAAATGCTCTAATAAATAACGAATTTTCGATTTTACATTAAGCTTCTGCTGTGGAAATTACGAATAACAAAATGTTCTTGAAACACTAATATTTTAAATAAAAAGAATTAATTTCCAATCAACTAAATCAATCACTTAAACTGACTTATTTATGAAAATTTGAATATCACTATTCAATAAAAAAAGGATAATTTTAGATTTTCCATCGATCGTTTCAAAAAAAATACGCCAATCAGCGCGCAGGTTTCTCAAGATTAATTGGCCTAAGATTATGAAAATGTTGAGTTTTTCTAAATTTTTAACATTCAAAACTTCATAAATAAGTCTTAGTTGATCGGGGAAAATAGAAATATTCATTCATTTATTTAAAATTTGGTATGTCCAGAATATTTCTCAGAATATGATACCTTACTGCATTAAATTTAGACTTCATAATTTTTGAAATATATTTATAGGCCGGAATAAAATATTATTATTGATTTCATTTCAATCCTTTTGAAAGCAAAACTAAAAACTGAATTTTATGCTGAATCTGAGAAATTTTTGTTGAATTATTGTTTTAGATATTACATAAATTATGAAAAATATTTTGTAGTTCACATAAGACTTAAATACCGAGCGATTCTGTTTGCAATACTCATATTCAGTAATAATAATAATAAATGAATAACAATAAAGATGATAAATAAAATAAAACGCTTCGTTTTATTAAAAAATATCTTTATATTAATTGCAATTTCATCATTTCCACTTTAATTTAAAGTTGAAGTTTTACCGGAAATGACAACAAATTAGCAAAATATATATAGTAAATTGAACGAAACGATCTAAGCAACAGTATAAGTTTGGTTTGACAATCAAAATTTGAAGATTAAAAATGTTTTTTTTTGAGAATCTATTAAGAGACCAGTTACTTAAAATATTTAATTGATAATTGTAGCGAACGGCAATATTGGCGAACCGGCTGGTCGCCAAAGGCGGCTAGTGTTCCATATTTTCAAATTTCAGCTTACGGGATCCTAATGCTGACCTAAATTAAAATACGAAGACATGAAAAAGAAACAAAAATATCTGTCTAGAAAGAAATTAAATTGCAGATTCGACCTTCAAAGACTGTTAAAATGGTTTGCAATGTCAAGCAGTCAGTCAATCGAATACCATTTTGTCTGTAAGAATGATTTCAGTGGAAGTATATTTTGGCGTGTAAAAAAATGTCATAAAATGGAAATTATAAAATCGAAAATAATTCTGTTCAAGAGATTTATGGTAATTGCTTCACAGGAAATGCTGAAGTTGGTGCACAGTTATAGAATTAAATTCTATATTTTACTATTTAATATATATTTTATATAATTTCATTAATAATATTTACTTTTAAATTTCAGATAATGTTTTGTCAAAAATTAAGCATTTTCAAAAAAGACATAATGCTTTTATTTTGCTGATAAATTATTACGATAATCATACCATTGTGATGCTTTATATCACGTTTAATAATAATAATTAAAAACTCTGAACAGCAGCGTATTTCAGCATTTAACTAAATGGCGGGTTTTGAGTAAATTTTATTTCATTTTCCAGTGTATGATTAATGTAAAGTTAACTAATATTACATTTCACTTCTCTAAGGAAATGTTACCTGACATTAAATTTCATGGTGCAATGCAGTGTTCCAGCTTAACAGATTTGAAAATTGAATTTCCTTGGTACAACATTTGTTAACAAATGATTCCATTTGGCACTTCGGAAAACTGATTTGAAATTTAATTTTATTCTTATTTTGATTCAAATTCATAATCCTAAAATCATTCATCACTTCATAAAATCAATAAATGTAATTTAAATTTAAGTTATTTCTGAACATATGAAATGCATTTTTCTGAATATTTTTATGTTTTTCTGAGCGGAAAGAGGAAAAGAGTTTTCAGGAGAATATTTGCAAAAAAAGAAGATATTTAATTTTTAGACTTTTCTATGCACAACATTTACGTTTTAAAGAAACTTTGTGATAGAATTTTATCACCGGTGAAGTGTATTCTTAAAAATATGCCAGTTTCCAGTAAGAATTCGTTTTCATTAAAATGATATTTGATTTTATTCTCACTAAATTCTCCCAAAAATAAGAATTATTTATTTAGTCAATTTAAGTAACAAAAATTCAAAATAATTTCAAGTGAAATAGTTATAATCAACACGTTTTAATGAATGCTTTATTCCCAAATTTCCAACAAGCAAAAGATATAGAATGCATCGAAAAATAATAGATAACAGACCTTTTGACCTTTATTTCAAATATTCTCTGATAATAGTTCGTTACAAATAATAGATGACAAAGGACACAAAGACTTAAATGTCCATCGCTTCTACAAAACAGGCAATTAAATTTTTTAAGAAATCTTGAAATGCAGTAGCATATTATTACAAGTAATATTTAACTGAATGATGTCTCTGTTTCAGTTTCAGCTTTTTTCTCATACACAAGCGTCTAATTTTTAAGAAACTTAGAAGACTTTTAAGTAGAAATGCTGTAGTGTTCACCATTTTTTCGGATTAATAATTACTGATATCTTACTGTAAGAAAATAGAACATTTGATATTGTAAGAAAATAGAACATTTGATATTGGATATTATTCATTAAATAACTTCTTCCAAATGAGTTATAATTTATTTGTATATTAAATCTTTCATCTTAAATGCTTTAGAAAATTCACATGACACCACTGTCATATGATACAACTGTGAAGTTATCTAACTTCTCATTTCACTTGGTTTTGTGATGTGCTGGAATACCGAACACTTCTTTCTTCCTACAAGATGCTAATGATTTCAAAATTCAATTGGCGCTTCATGTATAATTTTTATCACATGATCATTAATCTTCATTGTTCCCATTTCCCATTTGGAATTTTAAGCTATAGTTTCATATTCCTTTTCAACAGAAGATATTGTCTGTTCAGAAAATAAATTTAAAAATATTAAATATTCTAAATTATATTATATTAGAGACTTCTATTTATATGATGTTAAAAATGATGTGTCTGAAAATCGCTCTATTTTTTTATGAAATTTGTTCCTGAGTGTTGATAATCTATTTAGAGTAGGAATTGCCTTCATTTAAATCTTTTGTTTTTCCTCCAGAAAGTGTTGAAATTTTTCATTTTTATATCGACGACATTTCTTCAATATATCTACAACATTCCTGGTTATCGTCCCTGATTTCGCCGAAATTCTTAGGAATGAAAACACAAGCCAAAATTCTATACAATTCGGTATCGAGTTTTCTTTTTCCAACCTTCACACGTAGCCTGGGCAAATAGCCAAACCCTTTATGACTAGAGTTTTTCCACTCGAGAATTACTATTATCAGAAAGCTTCACTCGTTTTCGATTCTTTGCTTGTTTCAGAACATATACAGGAAACAATTTTGGTGATGTTGTCTTATCAGAGATAAAGACATTTGATTTCCGAGGCTAGCTAAAAAGCTTTTTCATCGTTTATATTATGAATTGGCTGAAAAGTGGATGTGGGTCCTTTTTCATCAAAGCAAGTAAACGGTGACAAAAAATAAATTATCCAAATTTTCAATGGGTAAAAATTTTAGCTCTATATTGGACACAATGACACAGATTTTTGTGTCATAGTAGAAAATTTACGCAACTGTGAACTAAGGATAAAGTCAGTCAAAAATGTTTACCAAATGGAAAGAAATAATATTATTAATAATGAAATATCGTATTTAAGTCACACATCTCGCGTTGTGTTTATATTCAAGAAATGTATGAGGTTTGCTTTTGAAACACTTTATAAAATAAAAACTAAATAAGGTTATATTTTTAAAAAAAATATTAAATGTATAAATTTGCGTTACTATAAATGAAAATGATGTTTAAATATTTACAAATCCAGGTAGCAGAATGTGGGAATCACTACGTATTTTTTGAAAAATATACTCATAAGTTTAAAATTTGTTTTTTGGAGTTAAAAATACTAATGAATTAATATGAATAGTGTAAATACTAATGATATAAATATTATTGATAATTAAAAAAATTCACTGCAGAAAATTAAAATCTGATCTGCAGCTCAGAAAAATTTCAAATTCCCAATTATAATATGTATTATGTATTTTGAATCTGATCTATACGTTTTGTTTTAGTTTATTAATCTTTTTGTAAAATTATCATAATGAATGTTATACATGTGGGCTCATAGTTGAATTAAAGTAATTCATTGTAAATCACAAATATCCGTACCCGAATCATAAAATTCCAACTTCTACCCTTTTGCATTGTATTTTCATCACGGTTAGTTGAAATGGAAGATCTGTGGAAGCAATTTGTACTATTTTAGAACGCTTTAAAATTATAAAAAAAATACATTCTGCTGTAATAAATGAGATTAAATGTCTGAGTGGAAGACCAGCCAAAAACACTATTTTAAGTTCCTTATTTTTATTGTTTTCTTTCTTTCAAATAAGGCATCGAACATTTCCCCCCAAATTGATTAATAATTCTATCGTAATGTGCTTCTCATTATGTCGTTTAAGACGAGTGATAACTTGCTGAAAATTTCAGCTCGTCTATTAGCTCGCTTTCTTGCAGTCCATATTTATCATAATTTTTGAATGATACCGAATTTGATAGATGGTTTATGTGATTGAAAGAACATGTCGATGTAATACTAAAGCATGAAATGCAAATATATTCCGAACCACACAAATAAATAATGATAATATTTCAAATAATTGGGTAAAGCCTCAACTCTTAAAAATAAAATAATTCTATGAAGGAACTAACAAATTATCGTTTTTTCGCCTGGAAATAATTTTAGACATTGAAAACTCTTAAAATAAAATTCCAATTATAAATTTTTGGAGTTCAAATACTAAAGCTCATTATTGCTTTGATTTGCAAAAAGGAAAGAAAAAAGGGAAATCCATCATTTTAAATCTAAAATAATACATAATACGAATTAAAAAAGTTTTGGAAAATAAAATGTTGTGATTTTATGAAAAACCATATTTAAAATTTATTTCAATTTATACATCATTATGTGTGACGATTTGGATTTTATTTCCAATAACTAAATAACTCAACTCTATATTTTTATAAACATATTAAACACATAAAAATCTTTATTCAGGAAGGAATCCTTGCTAGCTTTAAGGGTGAATGCTGATATTTTCAGAGTAAATTAATAATTCACAAAAATAATGCTTTATATATATATTAATAATCCATTATAAAAGAAACATATTTCCCAGCATTGTGCAAAAATGTATTTGATGTTTTTTTTCTATTAAACATTGGACAAAATAGAAAGTTATGTAATGTTCGATGAAAATGCTATTAGAATATTGTGTCCTCATAAGATTTGAACATCCTAGAATATCAAATTGATTGTAGACTAACAAAATATACAAGATCATATCTTATACATTTAAATACGTATTAATTCTATAGTACATTTTAGATTCACACTAATCGTGAATAGAAAAGAAGTCTATGCGCATAATAAATAACTGAAAGAAATGTTTCGATTTTAAAACAAATATAAAACAAAACCAACCACTTTTGTTTTTCGTTATTCAATAAATTCACCAATCGAAATAATTTCTGGAAAAATATTATTGCACCACCTTTATTAGATTTTGCAAGCAAAAAACATTTCCTGAACAATAAACTATTCAGAAAATTACTTTATTTACAAAATATTGATCATTCATTAAACGGTAGCACACAAAACTTCATTTTTTTATCAATAATGTAATGAAATAAAATTTATCTTTAATTAAAATCCAACTTCATAAAACCTTTTCTTCATTAGAATTTTCAAAATGTCTTTTTATTATGAAATGTATTTCCTATATCATTGCGTTATTTAATTTTTTTTTCATTTTAAATTTCAATGAATTTGTCATAAATAAATCATAAAACAGTAAAAATAAATAAATAAAACCCGAAAAAAACGCATTTTTTTTAAAAAAAGGAATTTTTTTTTCAAAATTTAATTTATTATTCAACTCTATCATACGCTTGTTGAAATCTTTCATGAATTTTTCTTTCATCGTTTCATTTTTCAAATAAAAAAATGAAATGCTCACCTACCTGAAAGTAAATAATTTTTATTAAATCTTGGGAACAAGAAAAATGCTCCGAAAAAATCACAGCTATCAAAATAATGAACATTAGAACTGTTATGAAAATCATTTTTTTGCTCATTCAAAGTAGTTTTCAAAAACAGAATTTATATGCAATTTATTGTAACAAATATCTACTCACTCAAATACAAATAACGTTTCAAAAACGTAATATAAAAATAGAAATTCTATCTTTATTAAAATTTATCTTTCGAAAAGAATATATATTTTTTTCTCCTTCTTGAATTTTAGGATGAAAATAAATCGAGCAATTCTGCACATTTCTAGAGCATTTTACAGCTTTTTTCATCACACAGTTCTCAAGTATAAAGAATATGAAAAGTTTTTCAAATTCTAGATACCGAAAAAAAAAAGATGACACAAGAAAATAGAACTTACTTTGCTTCAAAATTTGTCATTTTTTTTTCTTTTTCCAAGATCATTTATGAGACCATAAAATAAAAAGCCCTCTTACTTACTTCATACCTTGTACTTTGAACGTCTTTTTCATAGCTTGGTGTTTCCGCCGAAGTCCCAGATTAAAATGCCTACATATAAATAAGAATTTTATTGTTTGTGAAGCACTGAATTGGTGTATGTGCTTTTGTCGCAATTTATTTTTTGTAGAAATCTTGAACGCTGAAAAGGAGAAATAATAAGTAGTTTTATGATGGAGTTACACTCTTATTATTCAATAAAGAGACAAAAACTTTAAGAAAGTTACTTCAAAAATTGTACATAAAGTCATACATTTATATTTGTTTTATGTTTTTTTCTTTCATCGAGTAAATTAGAAACGCCCACATAGAAATGGAATTTAAATTAATTTGTTGATTTATGTTCATCTTATTATGTGTAAAAAATGAAATATTTGTATTCAAACTCCTAAATAAAAATTTATTTTGGAAGAAAATAGAAACAATTTCCTCAAAATACTCGATTGAAATCCATTAGATTATTTTAAAAAAATTAGAATTTCCATTTAATAAAAAGAAAAAGACATGTCATAAAAAGTAATGTTCTTCTTAAAGTTTGTGGGGTGACCTTAAAAAGTGCCAGAATAGTGAAAATATTCTCAAATACTTTTATTTCTGGCTCTATTTCTTTTGTAAACACAAAACAGTCTTGCTTTGTATGAGAAACGTGTCTTGACTTTAATTATTTTATAAAACCTTTTCTACTTTATAGCTTTTAATTGAATTTTCTTTGAGCTGCATTTCATTAAAAATTTATTAACTTATGTATCTTCCTAATATAGAATAGAAATATAATTTTCCCTTCCGTAAAAAGGAAATCGAATGAAAATGTATAAGAAACATTTCACTTCAATTCAAACTCTTATGAATATGTTTAAATGAAAGACTTTTTTTTTTTTAGAATAATGATGAATTAAAAGTATTTATATTGCTTTAAAATGTTGAGATCTATATAGGACGACGTATTCCCCAAATTATTCGAATTTTTTCTTAGAAATTACTGTTAAATCCGAAATTACTGCTTTAATAGATAACTGTACGCACACATGTATGTTTATAATTTTTAAATGTAATTAATAATACAAATTCGTATTAAAATTTACACAATCATCGATACGAAATATATTTTACATGACTAATATTTTATTCATTAAATAATAATATCCTGCAAAAAATTGCAAAGTATTTTTTGTATACGTAGCAATATTTTAATAAATGTAATCATTAAATAGAATAAAATAGTACTGCATTTAGAGGGGATGTTCTGCTTTTAGGCTGAGAAGTTTTATAGTGAAAAATTATTTTCAAATTTTAATTTGTTTCAGATTTGGTGTGTTTTGATTTAAATAAACTAATTTCATACATATGCGCTATTCTCACATACAAATAAAGAATATCCATCAGGTCGAGAATGAAATATTCTCGACCTGAATGTCAGATTACAAGAAGTGCTTATATAATAGTCACATGCTTCATAGAATCATTGCATAATTACAATTCTCGTAATAGTCACTATTACACAATAGTCATATAATAGAAGATCCTAATGATATATAGCCAAATAGACGTCAAATGAATTAATGTGTCAATATTTTTATGGAAACTGAAAAGTAGAGGCAAATATGAAAGGGGTTGGACATTCTTCTTCGATGATACGTTAATCTCCACTAAATATTCAGATATGTATGATAGAATATATATGTACCCTTATCTGGATATATGAAGAATTGTGCTTCGCGTTACTAATTGTCAAGAATTTGATCTTAGAATAATGGGGTGCAATCAAGCAATTAATCAATTATGTCATTCCGGTCAATTTTTTTAGAAGTATATTGATTTACCAGGAAAGTTCTTGTAAGTGATGTGCATAATCACCAAATATCACTTATTTTTCTATTCTTTTGAGATATTTTAAAGCTTAATTTCAACGAAATGGAACCCAAGCTATCAAGTGAGACACACTATTATTGAAATTTATTTTTGATAAAAAATAAGCAAATTATTTTAATTTAAAAAAAAACTTCGAAGATTTAAAAAAAAAACACCTCTAAAAACATTATAATTTTTTTTTCAATTTTTGGTCATAACCATTCTTCAGTTCCTTTCACAAATCGTGATGGCTAGAATTAACAAAAATATTGATTGTTGTTTCCATTTTTAGAATTTGAATTTTCAATTTTAATCAAGGACATTTTTAAATACGTCTTAACAGTACAGAGATAGAGGTTGAAAATTAAAAAATTTAATTGAATTCGAATGGAGTTAAACAAATACATTTAGCCAATGCTTTCAGATCATTAGCTATCTACAATTCTGAAGCGCTACTGTGCCATTAGCTGGACGTGTGTGTGAAATGCATAATGCAAGATTTTATGGTAATGTCCCTTCATCGGCTTTACAATCTGATTACGCAAATTATTAGGTTCGATTATCGTCAAGGTTCACCAGATATCGAACCATTCTCCAATTAATTCAATTTTCATGAAATAACATCATTTTAGTCAGATTAATCATTGCTCTCTGCCCTTTTGTTATCCATATCGAATGCTGACTTTGATAATTTGTAAAATGTGTCAAATCGAAGAATGTGAATGAAGCTTTTCATCTCGGATACAGATGGACAGAATTCATTTAGTATTCTTATCTAGGTTAACTAAAAATATTTAAACCAATTCTGCACATATATGCTACTATAATTAAATTAAAATGTTTCTACTATCTGTTTTCGATCATTTCTTAGATTTTTAAATTCATTTATTATTTTTATTTTTTTTATTTTTTTATTTGAATTAACCTCTGACTTATTAGTGAAATATCATTCTAATAGGATGCAAATGAGGAAAAGAGTATTGGATTTAGTAAAATTATAAAAAAAATATATAATTGTAATCCAAGAAGTATATATGATAAGATATTTTTATAAATCTATGGACTAAATGATTATTTCTTAAAAATACTTGTTTGATTAATAATAATCGATTTGTTGCGCTTTTATAACCAGAAGTGATCTCAACTAAAATTACTTGATAATTATAATCTTGTTCTAATGAATGATTTAATTTTTTGTACTTACATAATTATTTTGATATAATACTAAAAAAGAATTAAAATATTTTTAATGTTGCTCACCTTTTAAATGATTATTTTCTGATTTTTAAACATTTTTTTAAATTATTTAATACAGAATTTTCGCTTTCAAACACATTCCAAATTTTTTATTTCCATTTTATTCGAGCTTTTCTGCACTGATTATTCATTAAAATACAGCTTAAACTACATCATGAAATCATTCAAATAAAAATAAATACTTCGCATTTCGTCATATTAATAAGATCATTATATAATCACCGTTTAATCGACAGTTATGCAGCCTTATTCATTTTAAATGTATCTTACAATATGTATTCTAAGCGCTTTATTCTTTTCTTCTAAAAGTAATGATTTTAAGTACTCTTTTCCATTACCCTTTTCGAAAATTTTCGTCCTTAACACAATGTTTCAATTTCTTATTTTTTATATATTTATCGTGCAATAAATCTTATTTTTTTAGCAAACAATACAATATTGATATGTGAAATATTTTAACAATATTTGAAACAAAAAATAGGGATTCTTTATGATAATTTTGAAGGAAATTAAGCATTCTGCGTTTTCCACAATCACACAATTCAGAGTGCTCTCAAACCGTCGTTATACATTTCTAATTATTCAATTTAATCTCATATATTCTATCTAGTTAACAAGCGATTTAGTGTAGATGAACATTAAATTGTGGCTTCCGCTCTGAAGCATTCAGTGAAAAGTGATAACCCTATAGTCTCTATTTATTTAATAATAGGTCATATTATCTTAAGGTGAGATAAAATTTAATTAATGGATACATTTTCCTGTTTTAATCTCAGAATGACATGTAGTACAATTGAAGACAACTGAATATAGCAACAAGTTGCTTTATGTATATTTTACAATTGTGTATTCATAGTTTCTCACCAATGCTTTTATGACAGAGAAATATATTGAGCGAATAATCTAGCACATGTCGAGTGAAAATTAGAGGGGTTACTAATCATTAAATTATTCCTGAAAATAGGAACTTGTCATTGAATCACATTATTTTAACTTCAAAATTATGTTTGGAGCATTCTAAGTAAAATCATTGTATCCTACGATCATGTATCCTACGATCATCAACCTGAGATTCTTGTAGTGTGCTAGCTTTCAGCTAGTTGATGTTTCATAATTTTATTGAATAGAAGAGTAAAAGTGACCTATTTTTGGTTAGTTAAATTTTTTTATTCAAATATACATTTCTTTAGACTTACTTTTAAAATTGTGAAATTATCAAAAGATTTAAAATAGCAGAATACTTCAATAATCGCTTCAACAAATTGTTGCGCGTAATTCTCTTCAAATATAATAAATATAGAAAATCACATTAGACTATACTGGTTTAAACAGAGCATTCTAAGATTGAAAAAGTTTTAATCAGAGATTTATTATTCATAAATGGAAGTAAAAAATCCCATTGCGTTACGGTACTTATCGTGTTTCTCCTTTATATTTTAAATTAAATGCAGTGCTTACTTTACAGTTAAGATGATTACTACACAAAGGTGGCATCTTGTATAATAATCTTATAACAATCTATGTTTTTGCAATGGTGTAATTTTTTTTTTCTTTTGCTTCTCTTACTTGAGATATTTTGAGTTCAAATATTACTAAACTGCTTTGCATTCTATGAATGAAATTTTTTTTCTTACTTTTTTATATTAATAATTCCTATATAGCATAAAAAGGCGTATCAATGCATTTCTGGATTTCACATAAAACGAAAAACTATTTATTTTACTCTGGTAGCTCATACTTTTGACGCTCATTACTTTTTTTTTCCATAAATAACTCAATATTTTGCTTTGTGGCATTCTATTTCATGTAATTTTTTAATTGTTATAATCGATTAAATATGCATTAGATATATCAGGAAATCAAGAAATGGTATTAAGATATTAAAATGCTAAAAAAAATCATTCATTCTGCTTTTTCCAAGAAATTCTAAAAAATTCTAAAGCATAAAAAAATAATTAGCATATAAGCAATTAGAAATTTTCTTTAATTCGGGGATTTCTTAGCCTACATACTTAATTTTCATTTTAAAAAAAATGTGATATGTTACTCTTAATTTTACTCTTAATTTAAGTACCCATATTAAAGTAAATGCTCTCGTAGCTTTCTAGAATTATTTCATTTTGGTCAAATGAGCAAAGTATTGAATTTAGAAATAAAAGTATTGATACAAAAGAAGAAATTTTCAAATAAATATGAAATATAGTAAATTCAGTGAACCAAATAAAACACCAAAGAAAATTAAGCCAATAATTAAAGAAACCAAAATAGTAATATAAAATCATCATTAATTGCTGTATACAATTCTGAACAATAACTTTATTTTTTAATTCCTAAATTAATATATATAGTTGTTTTACAGTGTGCATAAAAAGCAAAATTTCCTATATTAGTATATAAAACATCTTTCAATTTCTTCTAAATTAAAATGAATTTTTCTTGCACACTCATGATCCATTTATTGTAGCAAATATATTGGTGTGGTATAATGCAATGTAAAATTTTTTACTTCGAAAGCTCAAGCAGTATTGCCAAAGCAACACCCCAATATATTAATGCAATTGAGAAGACATTCGGGATGGCAACAAATATATTTACCATGCTATACAACAAATTCCTTTGATGTATCTCAGACGCCTCCAATTTTTTTAACATAGCATCTTTATAAACAATTGCTCTTAAAACAAGCATATTTTCTTTCATTACAAAATATAGATAATCATAAAAATTAAATGAGAAGGTTATACTTCAACTAATGTTCTGAATGTAAACCAGGACTTAGATAAATGTTGAAGGACAATAAATCTAGAGAAAAAAAAGACTATGAGAATTATTATGAAATAACAGAAAATAATAATTTTTCACAATGTTTAAAACTAATGGAGAACTTTTTGTTATCATCTGCACATACAATATATTAGTAGAATATTAGAAATGAAAGAATCTTTCTTCCAAATTTGTAAATTTGAAATATGAGACACAAAAAGAGAAAAAGAATATTTTCACTAAAAAAACAATTGTTACCATATAATAAAATAATAAAACTGTAATTTTAGATTTTAATATAAATGATATAAAAATAAATTCATTTTGAAGCTTTAAAATAAAATCCTTTTGGTAAATTAAAAACTGTTATAAAGTTTTCAATATAATGAAATCGCGTTAGCAAATAATATTGCTATCCTTAAAATCAATTTTGCTTTATGACCGATTATTTCAAATTACTTGTCTTATAAAATTACTTACAATATACAATATAGAATAATATCTATTGTAAGTAACAGTGACTTTATTAAAAAGTAGAATAAAGAAAAGCAGTTTATACTTTAAATTATTTATAACCTTTAAATATCTTAGAACAAAAATAAAATTCATATTTAATTACCTCAAAACCTTCATAACTTTTAAAAAATAAAAAGTTCTTTAAAAATTCTATCTAGAATTTAAGTAGTTGGATATAAAAGTAATTCATTAAACATCGTATTTCATTGCATGAATTTGTATATGACATTGCGACCATATATATTTGAATTTGTATATGAAATTGCTACCATATATAGTTGAATTTGTAAATGAATATGCCATATTATGAAGTTTGATCAAATTGAACCAGATGGCCATAGGCCAAAACCTCAGGTATTCTAAATTTAATTTAGTTTGTAAACCGGTGAATAGTAGAATGCGATTTCAGCGACGTATTTTATGCGGCGATTGGGCAAGTTAGTTTTTTCTTCCATGTGGTGTGATGTAATTCAGGCGTTTACAAGCTTCGGCTCTTTGAATATATTTATGTGGTTCTAAATTAAAACTGAAAACATAGGTACATTTGTAAAATTTCTGAGTATATGATTCATATAAAAGATATAAATTTTTTTTATCAGTTTCTTAAAATTTTCCAAGTTTCCACGTCTTGTTTCCCAAATAGCACTTTAGAAAATCAAAGGTAATCAAAGAATTCAAAACTCACTTCTCTCTCAAGAAACACTGCATGTTCAATCGAACTACTCTGGTTTCTCAGTTCAAAACACCCATATTCATGTTGTGTTCCAAATGTATTTATTGCTGCATATTTAATTCAGAAATCAGTTTCTATTAGAAATTAAATTAAATACAAATTTACTAGCCAAATTATTGGCATTCATTTGAAATTATACCTTAAGTTGATTTTCATTAGCAATAAACGTGCACTCAGTAGCATTAAAAAATTGCAAATTTGTTGTTCACATTTTTTAAGCCAACGAGGGCAATTTTTTAAAAATTCTATATTTCTAAATATATATAAAAGATAAAAATTCTTTCTATATATTTTGTTTACAAAATAATATATATATATAACAAAACAGAATATTCTAAAAAAGTGGAACAAATGCTTATTTATCTAAATAGTGCATTTATATACTTAGCATTGCTTTAATATATACTTATTGCATTTAAATATATTTAAATATATACTTTTAGTTTAATTACAAAGTTGTACTAAAAAGGTGGGGATTTATATGTCATACTTGGAATCTGCATAAGTAAATAAAAAAAAGTTAAAATAATTATTTTTATCCCCTCTCACATAGAGAAAAGTATCAATTAGTAAGATATTTCACTTATATTCATCTATGAACGCACAAGACTTGATTTTTCTGTTTGAAAAGTTATATTAATATGTTTATTTCTAAATTTAGATTGGATTATCACAAATTTAGATGGAGAATTTATTTTAGAAATTCAAATTTATTCAATGTAGAAAAAAATTGCCACATACAAATATTATTTGTCCGATAATACAATATCCAAAATCATGAATTGAAACGCAATTGCTAACCCCGCTTTGTTCGATTTGATTGATCAACAATTAGATTTAATAAATAGCCGAAACTGGAACTTGAGAAATTGAATATTTGAGATAGCTCTGAGAATAAATGCAGTCCCAAACAGGAAAAAACCATCTTTTCATCAAAATCATCAAAAAAATATGTGAGTGAGATTAAACTTTCCTGAAAAATAATGTACTTCAGTGGAAAGAAAAATTTTAAAATTCTGATGATACATTTATGTAATCATAATGCATACACGCTTTATTGGAAAAATGCAATTTTATATAAGCATTCAAAATGGTCCTTTTAAACAAGTTTTGTAAATAATGAATGCATTTTTCAACAACTTTTTGAAATCTAAGAAGACTTAATAACTGTATTATTGACATTTGACCCCACCCCTTTAAGTGTATGTTGCAATAAATTTGCATTTAAATATCTTTATAAATTTTACAGATAGATGCATAAAACTGTGTGTGCACATAAGAATGTAAGAGAAATATTTACTAACTGACACTTTTACACTATGGGGGCTGAAATTTTTTTAAAAGTTAAATAAATGCTTATCCCAATTTTATGGTACATTTTGTTTAGGATCCATTGCTGCTGGATATGAAATTACGTTTCTTTCTAATTTTAGAAGTATACATTTTGAATCCAGAAAATTTTAAACTGTTGTAAGAAACATCTAATTATTTGAAAATTTGCCAGTTCTTGTCCTGGTTTCTTAACGTTTCTCTGTTTGTTTCTCCTGTGTGCAACACAAATGTTGACGACTTGCTTTTAAACAATCCTTCCCTATCATAATGTGTTAGAATATAGTAATAAAAGCTTGCTAGTTCCTCTCTCGTAAACTACCGTCAAATTGATCCTCGTAGTTTCAGTTCCCTTTAGAACACAAGTATTTAGAGTCTAGATATTAAAAATAATATTTAAAAATAGTACTATAAAAATAAAATAAAACGTTTAGAATCTCATCAGAATTGCTTTTTCCTTTAGTTAATGAGATAGAACCTATCCAAATAATTATTTTGCCCCCTTATCCAACTACTTACTGCTTGTACCGGATTTTTCAAACATGTACCAAAAAAAAAATCCCCAGAAACGAACTATTCAGAGAAGACTCCGTTAATTACAGCATTTGTAAGAGACCTACAGCTAACAATTTCATTTAATGAGAAATTACGTTTCGATTCGAATACCCTAGGCATTTAAAATTTAAAGAAATCGCTCTAGATCTTCTCAGAAACCAAAAAAATAATCAAAATAAACTAAAATATTTTTTTTTCTCTGAAGCTCATTACCCTCGCTATACAGAAGCCGTGGTAAAGTAGATTTTCTTTCAGCAGCAGGTCCAATGTATTAGACAAGGATACTGATTAAAGAAAATATATGGCATGCTTTCCGTGGTCTACAGAAATCAATGGAAAGATTTCTCATTACCCAGAGCTTTTCAAGCTATCTCATCTTTTTCATGCTTCATTCGGTATAAAATAAAAGAAGTACTTTGAAGAGGGTTGATTGAGAAAGACTTGGGTCAACTTCATCGCACGTGCTTTCATCCACTGAAACCGCCTCTTAAGAGAGACAACATTTTTAGCAGGCCGCTTTCGCAAGCAAAATCTTCAAGATAATCCCGGACGTTGTGTCGTGCTTAATACGAGGGAGAGTGAAAATGTAGCTTTGTTTCCTTTCAAAATCGATAGAATTAACCCATTTGGATTTCTGCCTGCATTTCGTTTCATTAAATGTCGCTTAAACTTAATTAGAAGCACAATTATTCCGAGACAGTTTAATCAGGCATGGTGATTCGGAGAGTTTCAACGACCAGTTTTACATTCCGCGATACAAAAGCATTTTCTGCTTCTTCACAAATCAGTGAAATAATCTGGCAGTGAGAATGCAGCGGTGCATATTTTTATTTTTGAATATGAGACAAATAAAAGGATTTGCGGAAGATTTTTTTTTCTTTTTTTTTTTTTTTTAGTTTCAGAGAATTTAAGCTGCATTTAGATATCTTGTTTAATCTAATTAAATCTTTTTTTAAAGATTTTTCTATAAATGATTAAAACTAAATATTTTCATATTTAGTAATGAACCATGCAGCTGAGAAATAAACAGAATTACAATTTGATATCTATCGTTTGCTAGAGTATAGCATTGTTTTATTGAAGACAGTGACTGCATCCTTTTACATTGCCCTTAACTGTAATAATAAATTTGCATTCTGCAAAAATAATTCAAATTAAAAAGTCCATTAAGTATTTTGAGCGGTTTTTTTCTTCAAATGTTAATTTTGAAATGGTATTTACTAGTCTTTTTATGTCCATTTTTGCACAATTTAACGAAACAAAAACACATTTTAAAATTAAAGGTAATACAATCTCTAAGCAAAATTTAAGCCAAAAATAGATCATTGCTGTTCATGCAATTATTAGCAACATTATATATAGCAGTAATACTAAATAATAATAATAATAATAATAAAGTAATAAAAAACAATAATTTAAATCATTACTTTATACATAACATGATAAAAAATGTCCTATTTGAAACTAGAGTATACAAGCAATTGTTAAAATACTACGCGATATATATGATGCAGTGATTAATCTTTAAATGTTTTATTCTGAAATATCTGGTAAATTGATACTGTAAAAGGAATATTTTGATGTTTTTTTCTTACAAATTATAAAGAGAAATGGCAAAGCTTTTTGAATTACTGTAGTCAATTACTTTCAACATTTTACTTCTTTTTATCTTCGAATTTGTTTTACTATTTTGAGCAAGCAACATCATCTAAATGACCTATACAATTCCCAATTTCTTTATCAAAAAACAATCAAGAATAAGGCCTCATCAGGTTTCGAAACACTTTCTTGCAGTTAAGTATCAATCTAATTTATCTCCAACGGAATATTAGATGTTTCTAAATTTAAAATCGTAATGTTTGCTTCTAAATCATTTTATTACATCAAAATTGAATTCATTTTTATTTTTATTTTATCTTATTTAAAGCGACGCACTTTCTATAACAACCAAAAAGTTATAAGAATTTCCAAAACTTTCGATTTTCTTTTCCCTCAAGGAAAAAAAAAAAAATCAGATAAATTGAGAAAATTACTCCAATGCAAGAAGTTCTGAGTTTGAGGTTTATAATAAAAGTACATATGCATAAGCAAAACAAATAAATCAGATGAGTCTTTTACTAAGGAATATTTATAAAGTTTATCAAGAAAAGCTTGAAATCAGTTTTAGTTGCATATGGCAATTTT
Organism: Argiope aurantia; assembly: GCA_026543865.1. Lineage (NCBI taxonomy): Eukaryota > Metazoa > Arthropoda > Arachnida > Araneae > Araneidae > Argiope > Argiope aurantia. The sequence continues at coordinate 119,569 of JAPMOR010007813.1, read as the reverse complement.
AAAGTAATGGTGACATCTACAAAGGGACATATATTTATACTTTTTATTCCCACATCTTTTATTTATTTATTTATAGCTCACTTTGACCTTGCAAGTAGAAAGAGTGTAAGACTAGGAAGGGGGGGGGTAAACTTATTTACCGAAGCTCACCATAAATGAAATTAGCTGAAGCCAGACTGTATAAGGAATATTCTAAAGTCCGTCAAAGTAACTAAATGTTGCTCGGCACTAATGAAATGATAATGCACATTAAAACAAAACTTTGTCATATTAGAAAATTACTGTCAACAGTGTACTTAAATATCGTTTAAAAGAGGCACCTTCTTCATAATATAATTTGAAACAACTCATTTCTTTATATAAATTTTAACATTGGGTGTAAATCAGATTCAAAATATCCAGATAAAATAAGGTTTGACATTTATTATATTAAGATTATATACTTATTAATATATATTATTAATATATAATCAAAGAATCACATTAAAAATTGATTTACTTATTGGCAGCTGAATCTCCACTATGTAAAATCTCAGTAATCTTCATCTTAGTGTTAAAAGATTTGAAGATATAAAGTAGATAAACTTTTGGAATTTGAAATTAAGGTGCCCTAATGCTAGATGAAAGTTACCATTGTTTTGATATTGAAATTTGAATGAAAAATTTGATTGAAATTTAGATATAATCAATCGACATCAATTTTTGCTTTGTATTAAAAAGCTGTAAATCTGTATGTTTTTGAATTTAAAATTACTATATTGATGATGATGTCATGTCTGCGTTACCACGGAAAAGGGGTGCAGTAGTTTCTGAGGGTAAAGACCCCTGGGCACCCTAGAGCACAAGTCTGACTTCTAGCTCATATGAAGATAACACACACACTCGCTTGCACAAACCCTTTTTATAGGGGGGCACATTCACACACCTCACAGATAGAACACAGGTAAAGAACAACCATGCCCGAATCTGGATTCGAACCCGGAACGTCCAGATCACGGGGAAGATATTATTATATTAATTAATTAAAGTATATAATTAAGAAAAATCAAAGAATGCCATAAAATTAATGTCAATCGATTTATTGATAGCTGAATATCCATTATATAAAATGTCAGTAATCTCCATCTTGTTATTAGAAGGTTTGAAGACAGAAAATGGTATGTAAAAAACTATTCAGAAGAATCATATTAATCAACTAAAAATAAGGATAAGCCTCGAAGATAGGACCATTACATTTAAATGTTAATTTATATTAAAAATTAGATGTTAGTTGAATTTCTTTCTAAAATATGCCTAATGCAAAAACTAGAGAAATGATGAATAATAATTTCAACAACAAGTTCTATTTATTATTTTTCGATTCATATCATTTTCAATCAAAAGAAGATAACAGAAGATGATAATCTATCACAATTGCAAGAGCTTTCGTTAAATTTTTAAAATAAAATGATGAGACAAAGTTTTACTATTGAAATTCTGTTTCTGCAAAATAATAATGAATTTATTTGATTAAATGGTGGATTGAATAATGAACTTTGATTTAAATTGTTGATTGAATAGTGAATTCTGATTTCAATGGTTGATTAAATAGTGAACTTTGATTTAAATGGTTGATTGAATAGAGAATTTTGATTTAAATGGTAGATTGAATAGTGAACTTTGATTTAAATGATTGATTAAATAGCGAATTTTGATTTAAATGGTTGATTGAATAGTGAACTTTGATTTAAATGGTTGATTAAATAGCGAATTTTGATTTAAATGGTTGATTTCAACTTCATTTATTCTTCACCAACTCAAATAAACACACACACCATTTTTGCATTCTTTGAAACTAATTGGAAGATGGCATATGGTTTTGATGAATGAATCTGAGTGCTAATGCTCACAAATTAATTAACTGCATATGTCTTTCACAATCATTCTTATAACTGAATTGTCATTATTTTCTTCATTTTAGAGTTTCACAGTGCTCTTTATTAAACAATCATAGTTTGTAATTCAATGAATTGTTACAGCTGATCATTACTGCAAGCATTAGGGGAAAGTAAATTACCGCAAATCGAAAGTCTGAGCCCCTTAAATAAGCTATAAATGTTCTGTATCTACATATCTTTAGGAACGGAATAATTCAACGTGGAATAAGAATATTCCACCTATCGAATTTAGTTCGTGAGCTGTGAATAATATTCCTACAATTTCCCTGATTCCTTAATCGTTGGATCGTATATAAATTGTATTAGAGAATGGTAATATATCAACTGCATGGTGACTGAATCAGAATGAATTGCAATAAAGAAATATAGTTTTACTGCTTTGGCCCGCTGTTCACACACAATGGGTCAATATCACAATGACTTGAATAAAACATGAGTTACCCGAAAATCAATACGTTTAAGCCCGTTACTTTTTCTGATTTTTGGTAATATTAATGGACTTAAAAATATTCTCTTTGCCTTGCCTTTGGATAAAGCCTTCATATACTTTTCTGTTCAAATTTATATTCCAAAACCATTTAATTTTAATGTATTTAAAAGTTAATTGTTTTTTAGAATTAACAGCATTCGCTTCTGAGTGATTCACATCTCTAGACAACATGAAAAACATATTAAAAGAAGTACAATAGAAATATAAGCCTTTAATTAAGTGTACAGAATATTAGCCCCTACATTCCAAATCTGGTAATATTAGAAATTTTTATATACCCAGTTTGCTAACTACATAAATATAATTTTACAATTAAAAAGCACAATGAAATGCAAGCGCATATATACAAATATAGCTTAATAACAACTTTTTGTATAATGCCTGATTTATCCAAAAATTAATTTTCCTCTATCAAGATTTTAGTTTTTGCTGGGTTTTCATGCTGATATGACAGTTAAAAGTTTGAGAAAAATGGATTCATTTTAGAAGCACTTGCAATATCCCGTACAAACCGATGTAAAATGTTACCAAAATGGGCAATAAAATAATTGATTTGATAAAATAATAACTTTGATACAGTTAAGTGGCCTATGACCTTATACAGAATTATAAATTCTCCTGAAAGAAGAAAAAATTTAATCTGAATTTAAAAATCAGATTCTAGTAGGGGGAATTAACGCTAATTTAATTAATAAACTGTAACTGTCAGAAATGTTGAAGAATTTCTTTAAATGAGAAAACATGTAAACTGAAACAATGCAGGATAGACCTTTAAGTTTGATCTGCATTTTGAATCGTGTTGATTTCTAAAAATTTTTTTTAAAAAATCAATGCAATGAATCATATTTACAAGAATTCCTTGGTATTGTACCAAACCACAAAAGAATAATACGCGGACCCACAGACTTGCATAAAACAGCATTTCAAAACCGGCATTCCAGATTTAATCTCGGAAATCTCATTTCCATCGCCTTTCTTAACATTATAAACATTACAAGAATATAAACTAATAATAAAAATAAATAAGAATACGTTGCCAAATGTTTGAATGCTGATATTTTCATGTGCGAAAGACGTTGAAAAGTAAAACATATTTGCATAAATAAACAAATACTGAAAACTCAAAATACTAAAAGACTATACGGAAATTTGAATCTTATTTGTTTCCCTCAATAATTCAATTCGCAATGAAACATTAAGTCTATTTTTTACAGATCAAGCCTTTCCGTTGTTTGGAACAACACAATAAATCTAAAGAATTCGAATGATACACAGAATAAGGTGAATAAGAAAGAAAGAAAGAAATAAAGTGCCAGTTAAAAAAAACACGAAAATAATTTTATTTTTCATGCCAGTGAGCTTCTTGCCAAAGAATATTGTTAATACCAAGAAATGAACCATTAATTTCTGCTGTTTTTCTAAAGCTATCAGAGAGAGAAAATATATTTGGAATAATTGATTCAAGGAAAATACTTTTTATTTAATTGTAAAAAATAGTTAATCATATTATTAATTGCTAAAAATTATATTAATCATATAATTTTAGTATTTAATTGGGTTATGAAATCAAAAACAGAGACATTAACGTCTGGAAACTGTATTTTAATTTTTATACCAACATATTTCATGTAATTTGAACGATTACATATTTGTATTGCATTTAAAAGTTCAAAATTTAGTATGAAATGTTAATACATGAAATAATATTTTCTCCCGAAATCATAGAACTGAAGAATGGATATGAAGGCTTATGTTCATAACTGGACGAATATTAGTGTTGTATAAAAATTAAAATCAATCATCTTATGCAGTAAGAGCATCTTGTATCTGAAAGAAAAATGCTATTCAAAATGTTCAGATTAATTTAATTTATTTATATCTTCTGTATGGTATAAAATGAAATGTTTTAGAGTAGAAGAGTTAAAAAAAATTCATTTGTCTCTTGTTTTTCATTTTACAAAAATAAATAAAATTATAGAAAGTTATACAGCAAAATTCGTTTAATTTTGATGTTAGACATGTATTTAAAACCACTGTGCTAGAAATCTATGTCGCTTTGAAGCATTTAAATGATGAAGACTAACTACCTCTCAGCTGACACCCATCTGTCATTTGATTGAACAGCACACCAGTTTGGCTCGTATCTTCAGATATCAAGCGAATTAAAGCCACGCCGAAGATTAATCTTAATGGAACCTTGTGTAAAAAATGAAATGAAATCTTGACGTTTTTTTGTTTTTTTTCTTGATAGTGCATAAAAAACTCGAAAAGTTTTCCTGTCGAAAATAAACTACTCTTAATAATATGACATAAAAAATGTTAAACTCTGCGCTCATTCCATGAATACAAACTGCTTTCAATACATCTTCGTTGTAAATATCTATTCATCCAATTATATTTTTATAGTAGTGGAATTAAATGAGAATCCACTTAAAATCTCTGAATCCCAGATTTTGCGATTTTCATAGTAAATAAATTTAATTATAAATGCATATGAGGTATAAATTTATAATCAAATTGTTCATTACCTTCAAGTGAAATTACTCAAAATTTGTCTATTCCAAAAGTCATTTGTTTAAATCCCAGAGAAATAACATTTGAAATAAATTTAATCGATGTAATAATATTTATTAAGGCTTTTTTATGTTTTGTTGATTTTTTTTTCTTGTTATCGTATTAGAGAAAATTTATATAATGTCAAAAATTTAGGAAAATGCATTTTTATCTTGTGCACTGAAGTGAACTCAGGATTCAAAATAGAGATTTCGCCAAGATTATTATAGTTAATATGCCTCAATATAAAGTCTTTGTTACATGTACATAAATTTGTAAATAAAATAAACTTTATTTAACAATTTATTTTAATTACTTTTAATCAAAAATAATTATTACTGTTCATTAAGAATTTAAAATCAGTAGAATATGTGAGATATTTGTCATTTCGTCAAAGCATTTCATGCAAAGTAATTTACCATTCGCGTTTAACCAAGATGAGCTTAACTGTAGAAAGCGGATACGTATCGTATTTACATATATAATTTGCAAATATTATCAACACCGAATAACATTACGTATGAATGCATATGGAAATGTACTTATATATCCATAGATTGTGCACCTGTGTTACGCCACGAATAAGAACTCTAAAATAATTATCAAGCCCAGGAAATTTGAGCTCCTTTAAAGAGTGCAAATTTAAATAAATACTGGATTCGGCGTATGCTAAACGATCGGTATATGTTTCTAATGCAAAATATATATGTTTTCCGATATATTTATTACCAAAATTATGAGATTCGTTAAATGAACAGGTTCAATAAGTCTAATACTTAATAATCCACTTGAAAAAGCAACTAGAAAATCTTGTTAGCTTTTGAAATCATTTGATTGATCGATTTCTCTTAATAATTTTTTTTCACGAGGTGCCAATTTTCGCATTAATTTTCAAGTCAAATATGAAAACTTTGTAGTCCTTCCGAAATTGTAAATACAAGCGCCAAGAGATTTTTAGTCATTGATTATTTTTTTAATATAAATTGAATGATGAATATAATTTTTATCAATTGAAATATGAGTGCAAAGAAAAATGGGATATCGATAATGCTATAAATATTTTGCAAATAGTTATCATCGGTATACTGAAGGTAATATAGGAACTGTATTTTATGTTATTTCTGACACAAAAATTTCAGAAGAGTTGATCTTCAAATACCGATTTTAATTTTTGTCACAGCATTAATTTTCTAAAAGTTAGAAATTTTTCGTGTCAAATTAGTAAAAATTTATTTAACTGTTCATTAAATTTCTATAAATTATTATACTATGGAAAAAACTTTGAAGAACTTTAATAAAAAACTGGAGCATTTTTCATCTAAAAAATAAAATCTGTTTGCTCTGTTTTTTTCTTCACTTTCTTTTTTATTTCTTTTCTGATTTATTTCATTATTTGTATACTTTTTTATTCTAATAATAATCCATTTAGCAAAAGAGAAACGCTTCCTTCTATAAATCTCAAAAGCAATTCTCAGAAATCGAATTTATTTTGCGTTGTGTGGGAACTTTTAGATTTTGAGCGGATGGGCGCCATTAATTTTACCAAGTCTTAAGCCAAGGAATGGATTTTTGTACCTCGTTTCCTGTCAGGCCTTGTATCTTCGAGAGGAAAAAGAAACATGTTTGGGCTTGCAAATTTTGACCTCGTAGTAGTTCCTCTCCGGATCGCAGAAACACCAAGAAGGTGGAGTCGCAGGCACTAATACAGAAACCTGAAAGCAACTTCTTCACGAAAAGAAAACTGATTTTCGGTTCACTAGCTTAAGGCCTGGAAAAAAAAGCATTTTTGTCACAGCATAGTTTTTTGGCCTTAATCTATTTTTTAAGCCTTAAGTTATAAAAGAAATTTTCTTTTATTCTAATTTTGCTAAGCTTTCAAGTCTAACGAGCACTTTTCTATCTCTACTTTCTCAATAAAATAAGTTCTCCAAAATTATCTAAAAGATTTTGACTGAATTTAATGCTTTATTATAGTTACGAGGAGAAATTTATATGGGATCCAAAGTGTTTTGATTCGAAATTCCGTGAATATTGATCCCAAAGAAGCCTTAATTATTTCTGTAATTACGATTTTAAGTTTCAGAATTAAAATAATGTCACATTGATAGTAACAATTTTTAATACATTTTGCTAGTTATATGTATTTTGGAAAAGATTTCAATATTACAGATTTAATGATTTAGGGAATAAATATTTGAAAATATATTTCCTTTTCTTACATATTTATTATCAAAAAATTAAAGAAAATATATATTTAAACTATTTGGCAATGCTACTGAACTTGAAATCATTATCGGAGAAAATAAACCATTCAAGAATTAACTTATACAAGGCAAAAATAATTATTTATTATGGAATAAAATATTAATATAGTCAACATGAAGTAGTAAATTATTAACCATCCAGTTTCTAACAGACTATTTAAATAGAAGGAAGAAAAACCTGCAGCATTTTTTCTTTAGAAATTAAATTTCAAAAATAAAACATAAAAGATATTAATAAAATTTTACATTGAAATTAAATTATAACAGCAATTGTTTTGAAAATTTATTTTGTGCTTTAAGCTGTGCTTTATTTTGTGCTTTATTTGTGCTTTAAGTTTAATGCGTTCACAATTTGTGATGCAGCATATTAATTGTATATTAGTTCTTTCTCTTGTTACATTACCAATAATTATTTTCTTATGTAATACGATTTGTATAAATAAATTTTCAATTCCAGAATGGAAAGCAGCACATACTAGTATGAACAGAAATTGTAGATAAGAACAAAAAATAAATAATAGATAAAAGATACATAAAAACTATTTTTTTAAATTAAAAATTCTAGAATACTATGTATTTCTTTAACGATTCATTTGTTAGAAATTTAACATAATCTAGAAATTGTGTGCAAAAATTAAACTAAGTACTATATTTATTGTTGTAGTAACCTTCATTGACTCTTGAAATCTACCTTTTTTCAAGCATTTGCTAATTTTGGTATTATAAATTCAATTACAGTCAATTTCATGGCAGTCAAATTTCGCACTTGCCTATATGAAGGTGACTGTTACTAGGTGGTTTAGTTTCTGCAGCTGAAGGATACTAATTATGATACCTGATACCATTATATTCACTGAACTAAGGAACCTTTCAGATCATACATTCTCCGGTTGAAGTGGGGGGGGGGTTGATTCGGAAAGAAAATAAATTGTTAAATATAATGTAAGTTGAACATTATGAGGTTCGTCCCATTAGTTCTCATATTCCTTCAAAATGGGACAGCAATATAACTAAGCCATTAAAAGAACTTCAGTTTAAAAAAAATCCATTGAAAGATACAAGAAAATTATCCCCAACCATGATTGAACGAAGAATAAATATCCCGAGGATTAAACTTTGAAGTATGCATCAAACATTCAGTACTCAAATGTTCTTACACTGTAGATGCTACCTAAGAAATTGAGCTTACCAAAATGATTTCTTGCTGCACACTAAATCCGCAGTCCGAAAATTCTTTCTCATATAATTGTCCAAGAACAAATGCTTGTAAATGTTGTGGGTTTCTAACTCGCATTTTGTTACTACAAAAAGCACAGGAAACAATAAAAAAGGTTTAAAATATTTCCAGAATACTATTTATAATTTTTTGCAGAAGTTTATTCAGAAGTAGGTCACGCTTAATGGCGTGAAAATATTTGATGATTTTAAGAGTCGCGTTATGTAAAGTTAAATGACATATATAATCAGCCTTCTCCACAATTTTTACATCCATCAAGTGATGTATATATGGCATATCAACGTTAAATTCTTTTTCATGAATAAGAAAACTCAAGAAAAGTTTCACTCTAAACTGCTATCAAAGATATCAGATTTTTTTCAGCTCCTTTCTTCAAACGACTCATTTAACACTTGAAAAATGACCTACATACGTCAACTTATCGTCAATATTGGGAAAGATGTGGACATTATACACTCTTTTTTGTTATATTTTTACTCCATTTGACTGCATAAAAGTGCATTTAAAAAAGTGATGACTTTATTGCTTCCGTGTCCCATCACATTTGCATAGCTTGCACCTGCTTTTAAGAATCATGATAAATTGCTCTCGCATGTAATTTTGAAACATATCGTCCTTTGAATGGACATTTTGCTTATAAGCTCTCTTTATGGTTTCATAAACTTAATGCAATGGAATTTACACTCTAAGACGTAAATTTTGAAATGGCATCTCTTTAGATGTTGAAGAAATAAAGAATCTTTTAACTAAGCATAAATAAAACATTCTTTTACTTTCGAAGTAACTGATGATCTCATTATTTGTGAATAAAAAAGTAATAATTCAGTTTATAGATTGTAATTTAAAATGGTACATTTTATTTAGTTTTGTAGAAATAGTTTCATGATAGATATTAATTTATTCCTTTCTAAAGGTTAGTTTTAAACCTAGCCGGCGTATTGGCATAGGGGTAGCGAGTCTTCCCCGTGTTCTGGGCGTCCCGGGTTCAATACCCGTTTTTGGCTTGGTTGTTGTTCTTCATCCGTGTTCTATCTGTGAGGTGTGTGAATGTACCCACCTTTAACAAAAGTTTGTGCAAGTGAATGTGACGAATGACTAGCTAAGTAGTACTCTTGATGGCGCTACTGAAAACAAGAGACGCTCATCTCGGCTTAATTCGCTGACTTCGTCAACGACAAGTGCATTTAGCAACAGTTTTAATCATATTAGTGGTTTTAATTTAAGCATAAAACAATTAATATAGATTGTTGTGGCTTTCTAATTTAATTTCTAATTGCCAATGTATTAAATATAAAAACTCCTACACATGATAATATATTCTTTAATGTTACATAGAAGCTTTTACATAAGCATCCATTCCCTAATTTTATTGGTTATTTATTTATTTTGTAAAATAATAAATAATCTCAGAGCTTATAATATGGTATAGAGTCTTTCGAAAAACATATTTGCAAGAATTAACAACCCATGAAATAAAATATCGTTGAATTGAATAGGATATTCCAGTAATTGAGCACAACAGTAAGACGTATGCCCAGATTTTTGGAATATAGTTTCTTAATATATGTATTAGTTGAAACATTTTAGACTTAAATAAGTTAATGATAGTTTAGTGTTCTCCGGTGCCTTTTTAGAGGGAACAGCAGTTTCATGACCTAAGAATCCATGAAGATCTTATGGAATCATAAATTATTATTTGCAGCAGAAAATTACAGATACTAAAAAAAGAATTTAATAGATAAAAAGATTATTACATACAGTCGGTGATATTAAAAATTTATCATCTAAACTTATGTTGAAACAGTAAAATTAAATGCTAATATTTTTATGCACTTTCTATTTATATGGTAGATTAGGCTTTGATTTAATAAATTTTAAAGCAATATCATCTTAAACAACTGTAAACAAATCCTGGACAGTAATAAGATGTTGATTAAAATTTAAACGTATATAGTTTCATCGTAATTTTCTGTGTGATATTATATTTGATATTAAATATGAAAAAAAGACATACAAATTTTCTCAACTTTGGATATTGATATTTGATGAAATCATTATGGTGTTGAAGTCTGGAGTTATGTAATAAAATAAAATGAAATTTCATGAATACCACAATAGGCTTCGGAACATTTCATAATCTATAAAATAAAATGCAGCCTTCAAAACCATATTGGAAATATTTATTGCATACAAAATAAAGCCGAATGTCCTTTAAAATTTTTGAAATTATTTCATTGCAAAAATTTCACAAAAAGCTTTTCAAGTGAAGTAGCAATTCAAAGAATCAGAATACATATTTCGTTGAAATTCTAAAGAATATAAAAGGGCATAAAACAATTTAGAAATAAGTAAACTTTTAAACATCGATAAACAATAAACTCTATTAAAGAGTTTAAACTCTATTTTTGATGGTTAATTTGTATGCAAATATCATATGTTTGCTGAATTAAATCAGATTTATGCTTTTGAAACTTAAGTTTTATTCATAAAGATTCATAAGATATGAGTTTACTCAAGTTCAAATTATTTCATGCACGTTTAGCTTTGAAAAGTTTTGCAAGCACTTGTAAATGTCAGATGTTTTAATACTTTATTATATTTACGTTATTTAATTTTTATTCCTATAATTTTCTATATAAATCAAAATATTGAAAAATCATTTTAGTATAAAATAAATTAGCTGTTGGATATCTTAATTACGATTAACTTTTTTGTTAGATTTCTATTCCTATTTATTTTCAATAATTTTTTCACTTTAGCATTCAAATGTAGTCTAATTTCACTGAATATGCCTTTATCCCTTCAGCAACCAATAACCAATAAGATCTTAGAAAAATTAACGATTTAAAAAATATTTCAGATGAATATCACAATTTTCGTTGCTCATTAAACGCCTTTCTTCCATAACGATTCTTTTGAGTTCTTCTTAGAAAGTCTTATTTATTTTGTAATATTTCCTTAGAAAACAGAAGAGCATTTGATAAATATTTAAAAGTATTCTCTCTGGAAATAAGGAACATTTCAATAATATTGCTTTTTTCAACATTTATTGATATATCACATCCGAAAAAGTTAGCTGCTAATAATATAGCATTTTTATTCCTATTGAGAGCTGAAAACAATACATCAATTTCTAAAGTCAATAGTAGTTCAATCTTAAGAAAAAAGTTAAAGGTGAGTGGTTATTTTTTACTTCAAAGTTTGAGCAAAAGATTCATCTTACGGGAACGAAAAAGCAAATATAAAGAAAGTTCTAAGAGGGAAATAGCCATAAATTTAACTTTAGATAGTCTCCTTCAAATCGGAAATGTGGTATCCCCTTATCCGGAATTTATGAAAACGGTTTAGGAAAGTAAGAACTACAAAGTATCTTTATTTTTCTAGAAGTATTCAGAAAGCAGAAAGCGATCTTTTATAAAACGTTCTATTTTACTGCAACTTCCTTGAGAAAGTCTAAAAGAAGAGGGTGTAAGGAAAATATTTATATTATTATTCATAGACTCAAATTATATATTTCTTAATTTATATTACCATTTGCTTTATTAGGATTATATATCAATAATATATATTCAGTATATTCAGGAATGTCATTAACTAAATTGAAACATTTGAATAAAAGATTTTTTTTCTCGCTCGCATACATTTCACAAATCTCAACTAAAATTCATTGCTCAATTTTAAATTCAAATATTTAAAAACAAAATTCAACTCTATCAGGTTACAAGTTAGGAGAAGAGTAACACAATTTTGACAGTTGAACAATTCATTTTAGGAAAGAAACTCTATCTTTGAGGCATTAATTGCAATCATTTCGAGGACTATATTTATTCAACTAAATTCTCGGTTCCTTAAATTGTTAATTTTAAAATATTATCAGAGAAAAGTTTTAAACAAACGATGGTTTTTGAGATTTTAAAGTCTTGCTGCTAAATAAAATCTAACATAAGTTACATTATTATTTTTATAGCAAAATTGTTTATGTGATATTACATAGAATTTTTTGAGGATACTATTTTAAGCTTTTTGTGGATCCTAAGGTATTGAACTAAGAATTTTTATTTTTATTTGATAATTGATATAGTAATATGCAACATATTAGCAATGAAATGATTTTCCCCTAAAATCCTCAGCTGTATGGAAAAGTATTTACGTTTTTTTAAATGTACTATGAATAATTTCCAAGGTTGCAATTTAGTTACAGGGGGTATTTACACATTTTTCGAAACGTATGTTTTGGAATAAAAATTTCAGATTGTGGCTTTTTATTTGAAATAAAGAAAATATTTTCTGCTAATTTTAAATTTAATATTCTTTCAAAATGTCATATATTACCAAGCTGTGGATTGATGGATATGTTTTTGCACTAACCGAAGAGAAATATTCCAATCCTATTATTCAAAAACCTTGTGAAATGCATCATATTAAAATTTCAAAGAACAAAATAAGCAACATTATTAATCGGAAAAGAAAAGAGTATCTATCATTACTTCCATATGGAAAGATGAGTCCAAACTAATGCCCGAAAACCTTATGTATTTTTAAAAAGATTTATTTTTAAAGTGAAATCGTCGGGGCCAATAGAAAATACACCAACCCGGAAAGGAATTTCAAGTCTTTATATATATCTGTAGCAACAGCAGAGAAAATAATAAACCAATAAATACTACTCAAAACACTAAAATACATAATGTTCGTCAGCTTTTGCCAAGACATGTCAACTCAGAACAATTTGGTAGAAACTTATATGAAAACCATTTAACAGGAGATAAATGGAAGTATACTGCAACCTTTGATGAAACACGGGTTTATCTAAATGATGCAAAAATAGGTCTATTTGTTACCGAAAACGTAGAAGAAAACTATACAAAACAATCACCGTCCATGTAAGGAAAGTTCCAATAAAGAGTTTATGATTGTCGCAGCGTACTCCCTCAATGGGAAGTTAAAATTAAGAAGAGAGGGGAAAATCTTAAAATTAACTCAGCAAATGCACTATATCAAGTCCCATAAAAATGTGGCAGTAAAAAAATTTTACAAACAACTATAAAAAACTTTTAAAATGAAAGCCGATGTTTTAAAATGAATTCCGATGTTTGTTACATTGAAACAGTGACGTTAATTGATGAGACTTCCGTAAAAAAATTATTTTTATAGGAGAAATAATCATCTTGTTTCATGTTAAAAAATGGCTTCAAACCATCACTATTTAGAATGAAAAATTGAACAGATCTAATGGATGACTTGTATTTTTCTACATAATAAATGAAAGATCATTACTTTAAACAATTATGTGTAAAAAATTTCTAAAAAATTGTATTAAGAATCGCAATGTAGTGATCTGAAGAAATTCTAAAGACAATAATTTTTCAGTGTAAGATAATGTTTTCTTATTTGAATGTTACGGCTTAATTTATTTCTTTTCTAATTAAGAAAATTGATGAATTGCTAAAATTCATTACTTAGAACTCTCATCTGTTTAATTGCTCAATGTTTCGCATCACCTTCAAACTTAATTTTGAAATGATTGCAAATTAATGCCAATTTGGTTAAATATTTGATTCATCCAAAAATCATTTATAGCATTTTCACTATGTTGCTAATTTCAGCTTCATCAGCAAATCATCACTTGATGCATGATCACTGATAGAGTATAGTTTTAATTTACGTATTACTACCTTTTATTCAGTAGTTTTAAACAACATCCGAATCTTAAAAGCAGTTCAAATTAAAATTTTCTTAATTATTAAGCCTAATATTGCAATTAACAGTTTTATCATTCCTTAAAAAAAGTTTCTTCCTTTCTTTTTATTTTTTATATTGAGGTGAAAAAAATCGAAACCTTTATGCTTTTTAAAAAAAATTGTTTTTATTTGGTCATTAAATATCTGAGTTGTTAATCAGAATGAAAAACATTTTAAATAATGAACTAGACAATTAATTTCTCATTTTCTTTGGAAAATTTCGAAACTAAATCCGATTACTGTCATAATAAACGTTTATTCCAGTCATGTTGTGGAGAAAACAAAAGTCAATTAAATGATTTCATCAGCTTAATTAAAATTATTGTAAAGTAACAAGGCATGGAAATTCTTATAAGTAATGTTCAAATTTTCTAACAATTAAGAAAATTCCATTAATTGTTATAATCTTCCATGGAGATTAACCTGGTTCTCTGCTTCTTTTCTTTGCAAACCAATATTGATATTTGAGAAATTGTATCAAAAAATAGCATGCCAAACACTTGCAAGAGGATTAAACATTTTGCGTCTATTTTAGTTTCGTTTATAAATAAAGGTATAGATGGAAATAAACAAAAACAAACGTCCTTGTTGTTTGTTGTTCCATGCCATTCATTCTCCTATAACATAAATGCATGCCATCATTATGACCACAAGCCTTTTTTTTGGAGTACTCTGAACAGAAAGTCTTTAACTCTAACCATCCTCTACTTTCCCTAGACTTCACTATCCATTGACATTCTTTTTGTCATGAAGTAAAGAAAAGACACGGAGTTGAACAAACTGTATGACAGAAGGGGCATTGTGGTGGTGAATATTTTTGTGTAGCCATTTGGCGATTTCACTGAGTCAAGTTTTCCATTGTTGTGGATCGATGTTTGGCTCTTG
This sequence comes from Argiope aurantia, assembly GCA_026543865.1. Taxonomy (NCBI): domain Eukaryota; kingdom Metazoa; phylum Arthropoda; class Arachnida; order Araneae; family Araneidae; genus Argiope; species Argiope aurantia. The sequence continues at coordinate 104,462 of JAPMOR010007813.1, read as the reverse complement.
TGGTAGACGTCTTGCGTGCATGTCTGTGAGAAATTCCGAAGCTGTATCAGAGCTTCGGAAGTAGGTGGTCTTTTGTATGTATTTTAGCACAGAGATGACAGTTTGACTTTCGATCTTTTCCAATGATGGGTTGGAACTATAGCCGAGCATAAAAATTCCCCAAAATATTGGATGCTTTGATTTTTTTTATATGCATGCTATAGAACGCAATGGATGTCTATTATAAGTTCTACTTTAGAAAGGGGTTGTCGCCAAAATTTATGTCCACGGTAAAATCGAATAATTTCAGTATATAAAATAAATTATAATAATTGGGGTGTTAGTCTGAAGCTGGATTGACTTAAGTATTCATTCTAGAATGTAAATTAAATGTGCCCTATTAATCATATTAATTCAACATATATTTATAAACCATTTAAGAATTTTATCCCTGTCTTTCCAAGTATTAGTCTTCAGGTGCTTAAAATTCAGCATTCTATTCATGTAAATAATAAAAGATTTGTATATTTTTATAGGAGAAATAATAATTCATTTCAGTATGCAATTGATTAAGCATTAAGATATCTTAAGTTTAAATGCCTGAGAAAATTAATCATGGCATAACTAAATGGAAATATTCTCGTATGGATAAAGGTATTATTGATTGATAGTATTTTATTATGTAGTAACAACCCCTGTGTATGATATTTATCAGTATTATACTTAAAATATTCATTTGATCCAATATACAACTAATGAATCAAGAAATGAAGATAAGTTAGTGGTTTTAAAATAATAAAAATTTGTTCATTGTTATTACACAAGTCTTATTTTAAAAATTTCACAATTTCATAATTCTTTGATGAAATCATTTTACGAAGCATTTGATAATCATGAAATAATGTGAAATCACACTATGCTTTAAATAAGCTTAAATAAATTTTACATTTGATTTTAATTACTTCAAATTTTAACTCTTTAACGATGGTGATCTCAAATACCACTTTCTTACTTAGATCTTTTTATAGCATATAGTGTGAAAATTTCAAGCTTAAAAGAATTTTTGCTTATTGTATTCTTGGATTTGGGAAATAATTATTCCATTTTTTTTTCAGTATACAGTCTGGGTTTTATGTAGAAAAGCCTCTTTCAGGAGTTATAATTGTCTTTCCACTGAAACAGAGCACACACCTAACATTTATTTTAAAGTTATGCTTAACATTATTTTATTAATTATATTGTTTGCATGTGCAAACAATTCTGCAAAAATTATCATCATATAAATAAGCGTTGTTTGTTAGCCTTTCTAGCTTTATGCAATAGGTAAAACAAAAAATTTCCAGGCATTAATTTTCCGAAGTTTCCAAGTTTCCATCCAAAGTTTCCAAACAAGAATGGATTGAAGTGATTCATTCTTATTTTTCGCTGAGAACCATATTTAACTACTTCAAACTTATCACGGTGAAGTAACCATATGCTTATTTCTTGTTAAAATATTCAAGGTTAAATTCAATTAGCAATTCACATCACATTTCGAGGATAACACCTGCCTGCAAAGTGTATATTTAGTTTATAATTGCTTACTGCTCTTCACGTTTAAAATTTTATTCTCTGTACAATTAAAATCCATAATAATTATTTAAGAACAAAATGGTTTAGATAATGTTATGCTTGTATATAAAAGGACTAAATTTTTTTATACTTCATTACAAGTGGGTCTTAATTCACAATTATGTGATCACCTTTAGGATGAATTTTTTGAAAAGCATCAAAAAATGTTTGTATTTCTGAATTTTTGAATAAAATTAATTGAAAAATTGTTACGAAGCAAAAATATGTAAATTAAAAGCTCAAGGTTTAAAACATTTAAAAAATGGGTATTTTTTAAGATTATTTATTCAAATTTTATTTATAACTTAAAAATATATTTTCTAAGAAACTATTAGGTTGTTCGGAAAGTAATTTCGTTTTTTTTTTTTTTTTTTTTTTTTTTTGTGGAAATGAAAGACAGTTTTCGTATAATAAACAAATACTTTATTAAATTATATATTGGCCGTTCTGGTCCAACACCTTTTGCCATCTTTCTGGTAGTAGCATAATTCCACGCTCATAAAATTTTTGATATTTGCTGCCAAATAACTGATCGAGGTGGCTTTTGACCTCCTCATTTGAGGTGAAGGTTTTACCGTCTAAAAAATTTAGCAAACCAGTTCTGGCACTGGCGTACTGTCAACACACTTTCTCTATACACATCGGTCAATTTCTTTCTGGCTTGAACAGCATTTTTACCCTTTCTGTAGTAAAACAGTAAGATATGTTGAAAATGCTGCTTATCGCTCTCCATATTTAAAAGGGCACCAACCAAAAACTACTGCGTAGAATTAATTGGAATTTTTCACACACAAGCCTCGCTATATGAGCTCTCAAAGCATATAAAAATTATACGGCTTAAATGTGAAGTTGGGTGCAAAAAAATACAATTAAATCCTCTGTCTGGAAAAACGAAATTACTTACCGAACAACCCAATATATAATTTATTCCTATCCTATATTTCCTAAGAAACGCTAAGAAATCATTTCTATGAAATTTTTCAATAGTATTTCTCACCTGTTAAATAGCATGCATTTCTTTTTCAGTTCTTTGCATTATGTATTAAAGCAACTGAAGAATCTTTTTAATTGAATATATTGCTTGTTCTGAGCTTCAAGAATTACAAACGTTGTAGAGAAATTATTTAATTTTATTTGAACAAAATATAGGCATTAGGTTTTAATTTAAGAGTCTGTTCCTTAATTTACGAGCCTTTCAAATTTGCGAAAACAGCATTTAAAGATGAAAAATTGTATTGAAACGTAAGTAATGCAAATATAAAAATGAAAATAGCATTCCAAAAGATAAAATTCAAATTGTCTTATAAAGAAAACTGTTCAGAAAACAATAATATCGAATAAAAAGATATTCGATATTTTCGCCAAAAATGAACTTTTCTATATTGTGGCTTACCTTATTTATTACAGTAACAAATATGATATGTCGATATTTTATAAGAGTAGGTTTTTTTGGCTATCTTAGTTTTTACTGTACCAACAATTTGATACCCATATCTACGATTTTATACTGCTACCGACAATTTTATCTGAATTATCTTACTATTATAATGCTGCCATAATTTTAATAATTATTTCTTGAATGATTCCACTAAATATTTTTAATCATTTCTAAAATCACGAGTAGTTTTTATTTTTCAGAATGCAATATCATTGAAAGTCGTTTTTGTTTTAGCTCACTACATCACCAAATTTGACATGAAAAACACGTGTAATTTAGGATGAGGATGTAAGTATCTGTTATTTATCTTCAAGTATTCTAAAACATTTTTGCCAGACTGCATCGAGTTATTAATAAAATCTGATAGTAAAATGCTTTAACCTGCAACCTTCTTCTTTAACTATATATCCATAATTTTATCAGCTTGAAGTATATTTAGACTATAACTAATTTAAAATAGCAATATTTATAATGCATGCAAGCATGCAATTCAATGATCTAATGTTTATTTAAATTGCATTCATTAAATTTATTAAATATAAATCAATAGGTTTTATTTAATTATCGATTTAATAAAACGAATTATCTCACAATTTATAGTTAAATTTTGTGAAGGTTTAATTAAGCCCAGCAAATAAGAATATCAGTTGTTTAGAATACTGAAAGCGCATCTTTTAAAATTCCGCAACGCTCTTTTTCTTTTTATTCCGAGAATATTAATTAACTTGACGCGGAACGAAATTGACAGCCAGTTAAGGAAACAAACTTTTATTAACTCATCCCACGCAGTCATATTTACGTGAGCTTAAAATCAAATTTCTCCACGAAGCGAGAAGAAGATTACTTAATTTCTGAACAACTCATCTCCCCTCAATCGGGCACTGTTTGTTTAGGTGGGGAAGTGGAGTACACCTCCCTCACCCTCTGTGTGTCTTCCATTATTTTAGCAAACGGTACCTAGAGAGAAAAAATCGTAGAGGAACATAAAATCTGCGGTAGCTGATTTCAAATTGCATATCATTTCCTAAGTTAGGAAAGTTGTTAACCTGGCATCCGGTTGGAACCCTTTTCTGAGCAATATTCCGAGCTCATGAAAGCTAACCAGAAGGGCATTAGCTACTCTCTATTGGGCCATTCAGTGTCGATTTTATAGAAGTAGCTGTCATAAACTGAAGTCATAAAACCGTGATTTACGCTGAAACCTCTGCTCCTGCGGATGTTTAATGTCGTCAGCCGGATATTGCGATCGAACCGAGGCAGACAAAACCAAGTATTACATCCCTCTTAGCTTTTCTTATTGTTGCCGATGCTATCTTCAACTGGAATTGAAAGCGCTTCCTGAGAAATCACGAGTTGAGGAACTTAATAGCGTCCTATCACGAACTCCACTTTTTCATGTCTTCAATAACTCTGGGTCGGGTGAAAACAAATGATTAGATGTTTGCCCTTCTTTCTCTTCAAAAACGTTTAATATCTTTCTTAATTTCATGATGTATGTCTTTTTAAAATGATGCCGACATTTCTAAAGAACTGGATAAAATCTCTTGCGCTTGTGATTTATTTCCAATGTTATTTTTCTATCTGGCATGCAGGATCTTGATTGTTTCTTTAAAATATTGAATGAAAATGCTTAGTTTATGTGAAATATTTAATAATAAAACACTAAAAATCAAATGAAGATTTAAAGTTTATTAGTATTCGAGCATTATTCTTAATAATTTTTATAATAAATATTTTGCAATTCAATTTATTATTGTTTTTTTTTCAGAAAGATTATAAAACATTCATAATTATCAACGTTCTTAGATAAAATAATACAGATACCGTGTATTAATTGTTATGGATGAGAAGATGTTTTAATCCATTAAATTAAAATCCATAAATAAATAATAATAATAAATATTTAATATTTTAAAAAATATTAAAAAATGTATAATCTATAACAATAAATTATTGTTTTGATAATACGTAGCATTAAAAATATATCGTTGCTTTATAAATAAAAAGGCAATCCTTAATGGACAGAAAACTTAAAAGGGGCTTAACTTAAAACAGAAAACTTAAAAATGTGTCAACTATAAGAAAATAAATTACATTTTTATGAGGAAAGTGATATTCAGATTGTATTAAATTTCATGTGCAACGTTTAGCAGCTTCATTACTACTGCTGCAAGTAGAAGCTCTAAAGCAAAGATGAGTTAAAGTTTGACTCATTTATTATGTCAGCAACATAATTTTTAATTCTTGTCCGAAATGATAAATATAGAATCCAATAAATAATTTTTATTAGGATGAAAGTGAATAAAGCATTTGGTGAAACATAGCAATTATCTTTCAAACGTTATTAAATGCTAGCATTTTACGAGAATTGCAAACAACTAATTGTTTCATTTTTTTCTCTGTTAAGTCTTTTCATTCTACAGTGAGAGCTCGTAATTTTTATTGCGCGTCATTAGCTAAGCCGTTTAGAAGTTTCAGAGAAATATTTGACACTTAATCCTATATATTTTAATTTGCTTACCCCAAATATCATTTCATTATTCGTCTAATCATTCGTCTTTTTAATAAGGTCATCATTTTGATTAACTTCCTCATGACTTCTTCCGAAACTGAATAAAATGCAAATACATCATTCCTGGCTAATCATCCTTTAGATGGTGCAGCATAAACATAATTCTTTACGGTATGTATAAAGCATTTAAGAATTATAAATGCGTCATTTAGCTCTTTTTGGTTCTTAAAATTTTTTCAAACCTGAAATTGATTTATTATTGAATTATGCACAAAATATACTGTAAAAATGTTCTAATTAAGCTCCTAAATGAGTATTTCACTCAAAATTTTAAACAGCTTGATTTCATTTATCAATTCTTTCACAAGTGGCATTGAAATTCCCTAATAATTATAGTCTGACAGTTACCTTATTTATAAAATGATTGCAAGAATTAAATAACAAAGAATTTCTGGTTATAGTGCATTAGGATGAATATTTGTATTTACAGAAATAAACAAAATAATCTCTTAAGAAGATAATTTTCTTTCCGTTATTTAGCTTTAATTCTTGATCGAAAATGTTTGCCTGATTCTTCTTCACAATGATGAACTAAATACTATTTACTACTTTCTAGTAATTTTGATGCAATTAAGTTCTATGTGGAAAAAAATAAAACGATCAAATTTTATGGGCTTAAAATAAATGTTGTGTTTATTCGATTAAATGCGGTTCGTATCTCAATTAGCTTTGATATAAATTAAAATAAAAATTGAACAGTTAATGTTAAATTATATTTACTCTACTATCAGTTATTATGCGAAATATCTGTAATAGGTTTATTGTTAATGGCTCACGAGAGAAATTTTTCTAAAAAATTTTATCAGAAAATCAAGATTTCTTTTTCTTTTCGCCACTTTGATGCATTGAGGTGAATGTTAACATTCCGAAACAGATGTATTTAAAATTTAAAACATAATAATCTTATTGAGATGAATTTAATTTTACCCATGCGTTTCATCACGCCGGAGGTTAGATGATATTTGCTTTATCTATACGCATACTTTTAAAACAAAATTGAATTTGAAATTAGCTGGGTTTCTTTTTTTTTTTTCTTTTTTTTTTTTTTTTTTTTTTTTGTAGTTCCCGATCTGTTTTATTACTTTCCATGCAAATAACAAATGAAATTTCTAATCGAATAACCATGTTATAATAAAAATGAAGGCTTCACGTAGCTGCAATTTAAATATTTCTGACTACTAGATAGCCTTTTTGTTCTTCCACATTCTATAAATAATATAAATAATTCATGGTTAGAAATGCACTTTCATTACAGGCAATCGAATCTCTGTGAAATTTTAATTCCCTTTGAAAATGAGTGAAGATATCAAAAGCATTTTGTTAAGGAGAGTACAAAACTCAAATACGAAATTAGTTTTATCAAGCATTAAATAATAAAGAGGCTTCTCTTCTAAACCTCTTACATGATTACTGGCTCATCTACCCTAGAGCTGTCTGCACTAATTCTATCTCTATAAATTTCCTTCCGATTCCAAGGATCAAAGGAGGCTTGTATTTTTCGTCAGTACGAGACTCAAGTGAGGGGTTAATGGCAACCACTTTTCTAAGTCAAATAAAAATCTGCCCAACATTAACCAATTAGCCAATTGATTCTTCTCTCTCCTTTCTATCTCCAAGGAACTTTGTTTAATGAATTATTTTGATAGAAACATTATAAATTAAATAAGAAAATATTTGTCTTTTGCGTACTGCCAGAACTACTACTGCAGAGTATGAATAAGAATTATCTATTCGTTTCAAGAGAGTAAAATGTGAAGTATTCCAGTCTATTCTTGAAATCTATGTGAGAAATTTTTCATTCAGAAATAAAAATGTAGTGGAAATGTATTAACTTTATTTAAAATAATATGTATAACTTTATTTTAAAATATGAGTATTTTTTTATTAAAATTTTTCTAATTTGAGTTTAAATATAAAAATTTTTCAACTTCAAAAAAATGGTTTATATGTGGAATGATGCCAATTCTTCATAATCAAAAACTGGATTTTTTGGAAGCTAATAATTCTTTTATTTCTCTACAAATATACTTTTAATTAACATGATTATACACTAATTCTTTAAGAATTACACATTGTATATGTCTAAACAATTACTGTTATCCAACAAAAACTATTTTTAATCATTAAGATAACTAATCCAAAGATATGCTTATCATAAATTATTCGAAATATTATTTTATTAATTTGCTATTGACTAATAATTGTTTCACCTATATAACTCCTAATAAGTTATAATTCAGATTTCTTCATCGAGCATAGTTACCTCGGCGAAACATTTAGATTCATTTGTGGTCAACATATTAATAAAATTATGCTCTGAAACGTCAAAAATAGTTTCTTATGCATATTTCAAAGGCTTATAATTTAATCACAACACCCGGTTACAACAACTCGTATTTAACGAAGCTGCTGTGATTTCAGTTCGCAAATGAGTTAAAAGATTTCAGTAAAGTAAGTGTATTTATTTCCATACTACTGGAAGTCAACAATATTTCTTACGATAATTTTTGTAGTGTTCAGTACGCTCCAATTATACCTAATTAATAAAGTCAGAATTTTAACTTAGGAATAATTTATAAGCATCTCAAAGAAGAAATTCAGCCTTTGTTAACCATTGTCAGTTACATAATATAAAAAGGATATAGATTTTGTTTTCTCGGACAAGAAACAATGCAATAATATTAATTTTGCCTAACTGTAATTCTTGGAAAAAGTAGATAATGCTTTGAATTATCGTGTAAGCTCTGTAAATGGTTTGAACAATATAAACATTTTTTGAAATTCACTAAAAAGACAAAATTTTAATATTTTCTTCATATTTAAAGTTTTGTAAATTTTTTCTTCAAAAATTTATGAAAGGGGAAAATAGCACGAAGCTAGTATAAACTTACCAATGTTAATACGAAAACAGAACAGAAGAAAATCTTTTTTTTTCTAGAAATTTAACTAGTATGTGACGGCGACAATTAAATTGCCCATAAAATATTTATACTCTAAATACCATTCACAAACATTAATCAAATGTCGTTTTCAAACTCGTACTCGAAAAATATTAAATTAATTTTTATTTCATATTTATTCGATTACAAGTGATATTTTAAGAATTTTGTGAGTAAAAAAGATTAATAAATGAATAATTATGATTTGTTCATTGGTGCAATATCTACAAATAGGTTATAATATCATGTATATGCAAATATACATTTTTTCTTTAGCATTTAATTTAGGAATTAACTACTATCAGAAATTTAAAAGGACGAAAGAACACAGCTAAATATATTAGAATGATAAGAAATATTTATTAATAAATTACACTTCGGCAAATAACCTTAATTCTTCAAATTCCTCTAGACATAAACCAGACATTTATCATTATAAAATGTGTATAATTTAATAGGACATAAAACCAGAGCATGATGCATTCGAAGCGTTCATCATGACTTGTCACAATGCAAAGGAGATATATAAAGCCACATTTTTCAAGGTATCGATTAAAAAGGATTTACATCCTTTTCTGACAAATTGTTGGAGGCTGCCTTTTTTATGTTCTTTATTTTTGATTTCGCTCTTCAGGCGACCTTCAAGAAGATTGCAGAAATTCCGATCCAGCGAACTGCAATCCATCAGTTCCTTTTCCAGTCGATTTGCATAAACGAAAATAAATATTTTTTTCGGAGATTTTTATCAAATAAAAAAGATCTACTGTAGCTAAGCTCTCATAAAAATAAATGTTACATGTATGATTTTTAGATTTACGATGCAAAGTCTAAAATAATAGAATTTTTAAAAAATATTTTTTGCATCATTAACAAAACAATGGTATTTTAAAATAATTTCTAACAATACTAAAGCGAATTTCTCACAAAACGCAACAAGACATAACTTAGCTGAGTGTATCATATGTACGTCAAGGAAAATTATAAAATGTTTATATATATTTCTTTTATAAGCTTGATTTTTAGGTACTTTCGTTTATGTGAAATATTTATGTTTCTTAAGCATGGAATTGTGAGTGAAAACATTTAGTTAACTTATATTCAAGAAATAAGATATATTTAATTACTTGTGTTTATACTTGCACTGATAAAACAATGCATTAATAAGATTTTTTTTAACATGATGAATCAACAAATATAATAGTCATGAAAAAATTTAAGGCATGAAAAAAAACTATCAATGTCTTTTTATTAATGGCTTTTGACCGTTTATTTTTGAGGAGCACTATAAAGAAAAATGAACATCGAATCATTATTTACCCTTCAAAGTCACTGAATTATCATTCATTCAGTGTTTTGTTTGATGATATTTCTATTCCTACTTTTTCAGTCAAATCCACGAATCAAGGGCTCATAATAAAGGAGAAACGCAAGTTTTCCTTATGGGAAATCTGACTTAGCTTCAATATTTTAGAATTTGCTTTTTTAGATTACTTTCAGGAAAAGTTGATTCTATTTGTGTTTTTCTTGGTGGAAACCCAATAAATCTGTTACTGCAAACCATACTGCAGCAAACATTTTGTTAGAAACGAAAACATTGGTCCTTTTCGAATGATTATGATTGAAGTATACCATCTAAAACCTTCTTTCACCAATTCATGTTCTTCAGTTTCATGTCTTAACTTATTTTATATTCACGTTTGTGCTGAATTTGACTTATAGTGCGTGTTCAAACTCTTCATCTTAAGATTTTTCGTTCCTAATACACTTGATTTTGATGATCTAATGAACTCAAAATTATTCATATTTGGTCTCTGCCTGCTACATGCTATTGCTTTCATTAATTCGTGTTCTGGCACACAAGAATTAATGTCCGCGTTCAAAAGACCTTCTTCTTGACGTTTAAAAGATTGCAGTGGTGCGCTATTTGGAAACATACAGCTGAAAATCTATTACTACATCAATCTCACTTAATTCTTCAGAATGAATCCACTGCAGATCAGGCTATAAAGATATGAAAAATGCTTTATGGCAATGTGTTGCACAGAGAAAATGGACTTTAGCTGCATTAAACAATTTTGCTTTATTAAAAAGATTTTAGTTTGATTCAAGGAGGATTATCATTATGATGAGCTCCATCATTTCATCTACTCTCGTCTCATTCAAATTTTCTTTTCCTTTCATTTACAGTATCACAAATTTGCATTTATTTTCATTATTTTTCTAAGCCCAAAAGTATTACATTTTTCATATTTAAAATTCCATATTTTTTTTCCAAACTCTTAAATCATATGGATAAAAATACTGTATCAGACAAAATTTAATTATACATCGAGGCATCCAAAACTATCCCCGAGTTTGATTTTGATATATAAGATCATTCCTCATTATTTTGGGATTAGAGACAATTATTCTAGATAAAAACATCCAATAGAAATTTATTTGGAATATCTATGTTATGTTGATTAGTTCATTAATTTTAAAAGGCCAAGAGTAATTTTCAAACACATTTTATATAAACTTCCTGAGTAATAAAATTGCAATATTTGATTTTAAAAAAGTTAGAGAGTATGTACTTAGCAATACAAAAAAAAGAATAGTTAGATTATTTTAATCAATCTTATGCGAACTTTATTCAGAAGAAAGAAACACAGCCATTGGATTCTAAAAAGTCATTGAGATTTCTCTAATTTTAATTTATTTACTCTTTTCACAACTCAAAGCTCCGATTTTCTGTTTTTCAGAGGACACTTGAGAAACATGTATTGCTTTGTATTTGGTCTTGTTCTCTAATAGTAATTAGCTTTATTTTTAATGTCTTAATTAATTTCCTATTCAGCATTACATTAAAATTCTTTCTGCTATTCCCAAGGGAATCAATTTAATGAAAGGGATTTATTTTCTTTTGGCCGGTTTTATTTTGACTTAATCTTTGGGCACTATCTGGAGAATAGAAAATGATGATTAGTTCATTTGAAACGGACGCAAATGACAAGTTTAATTAAGAATTTCTAAATTTTATTCTTAATTATGGGACGTCCTTGAAAGTGTGTAGCTTGCCCTTAATTCGAAACTAATAAACATCTTTTGTATCATCCTAAACTAATACACTCTAGAACAATTGTTGTTCTAACAATATTTTTTTTTTCTGTTTTTATTGAAGAAAACAAATAGCAAGTTTTTGGAAAAAAAATATCTAGCACGCAGCAGTTTTTAATGAAAATCTTTAAATATATTATTTTAGAATAGATTTCACTAAATATAAATTTTTAAAAATTCACAATTTCACTTTTCTGTGATGAAATTATGATGTTATATCAATCAGATCTAGAAATTCGAATATGTTAAATGGCCCTTAAGAATGATACTGATTTAAAAAATGCTAAGTTGTGTTAAGTAACATTTTAATAGAATGATGTATATCTGTTTGTTGTTGAAATTTAGCAATATAAATAACGATATATGGGATTATTACTATATTAATTACATTTTATTTCATAGTATCCAGAATCACATTAATTGGTCACCTAGAAACGCATTAACATGTCAGAATTCACAATAATATTTTAAGACAAAATATCGTTGACAAAAAATATCTATAACAACTTAAAATCAATCTATTTCCTTAAAACTGCAAAAACTAGAAATGATTAAAGAACTCCAATGCTACTTATCTTGAAATCAAAGATTTTTTTTACCCTGACTTATATGTATATAACTAAATAGAAAATAATGATCAGAAAAGAATAGAAACTAAGAAAATAAAGGTTGATAAAACTAATAGAGAATAAAAATGGAAAATAATAGAAAATAAATAGAAAAATTGCATAAAGAATTCAGAAAAATAAAAGACAAGGAAATCTTATTGCTTTCCCATATTAACGAATTATTGATATAAATTTAAATAATAATTATTTGCTTCAAATAAAAGGAATAACATATGGATTTTCTAAATTGTTAAAAAACAAAACAAAAAAAACGAGGTCGGGATAACCTGTTGGCACATACATGATTTTGTTATTTTAGGCCATCGAAATTATAACATGCATACCATAGGGATCAAAGAGAATTCTAAATTTTAGATAAGGGGATATGCCAGGTCAAGTGTCTCATTCGCCATCTATAAACATGATTTATAATTCTAAAAGTGACAAATGACTTATTTATGGAATGTGGAACAATATTCTACTCAAACTGAAGTGGATTGAATTTAATAGGAACTTCTGAGATAATTAATAACTTAAATCCCAATAAATTTAATTAAAAATAAAATAAACAAGAATAAAATCATGTTTATAATCTCAGCCATTTGATTGCTCCGAATGCCTTACGTAAAATTCCATGCATTTAGATAGATCTTCAATTCTTCAGAATACCTCATTCTTACCTGTAAAGAGATCCGTCCTCATTATTCCCAGTAGGAATGCAATTAATATATGGTGAAGTTAAACCTAAGCTGAATTTCAAATGCCTTAGTAGGATTAGTGAGCTATTTATTAAATGCAGAACTAGAGTTTTGCCGTTCGGCACATAAGTCTTCCGAGAACTGGAATGTGTCCTTCAAACTCGAGGCATAACTATTGTAGGGATCACAATTCAGCAGTATAACATCCGGCTCCTGAAATATGTAAAGTGCATTTCCTGAAGATTTGAAGAGTTATTTGATATCAGATTGAATATTGTGTTCTCATGAATAAGCAACTAGTCTAATTGATATGAATCAATGGATATCATTGATAGATTCTTAACTCGAAACTGCTCGCAGTAGTTTATCAATAATTTTTTTTACTGGAGAGAAAAATAAGATATTTCAAAGCCTTTGATAAATCTTAATAATCCAGTAACTTAATTCATTCAGAATGAATGTTTGTAATATAACAAAATCATTTTTGAAGGCGTTGTGCTGGCAGTTCTATATAATAATGAATATGTTAAAATTGAAAATAAAAGACATGACCATTTACTCCATAATTTGATTATAGTTCACATTTTTTTCAAATACTTACAGTAGGTTCCAAGAGTATGAAAAATCTAACTAAGTTATACTTGAGCGTGATGTATATATATTCGGCCATAACTGATAGAAAAATTTATATTTTTGCTGATTTTGATGAGTAAAAACCAACGTACTTTTTTCTGAAACTTTACGTTAAATTGACATCATAAAAGTTGTTCAATGGATTATATTGATTTTGTCATGATATTTCATAAATACGTTTATTTTGACGTCTATATCTTATTGTTTAATAATGCCGCATTGTTTATTGTAACTTCAGTTTCGAGAGAAGAAATTCATTTAATTTATTTCGGGATTTTCTGTTTGCACACTAATAAATTATTTAACTAGATTTGCGAAAACATTTTTCTGTCTAACAATGGGATAGAACCAGTTTCATATTCGATATAAATTATTATAAACACACAAAAGCATTTCATTTCTGTGACTGAGTATTAACTTACTATAAGTATCAATATTTTAAAACTCAAAAATGTAACATTATTGAAATATATATGTATCTATAGCAACTAATATTTTTATGCCTGCCGCGTCGTATCGAAACATGATTAACTGAGTCTAAGGTGCTCATGTTGAAGGAAAATTATCGAGTTAAATTCGCATTTCTTTTGGTTTATTTAATTACAATTTTTAATTCGAAACTTTATTTTGAGTTTAATTGAAACAACAAGCATCGATAAAACGAAACTTTTACAGTACAAAGAATTCAATACTGTCATTCAAGCAATATAGAGTTACATCAATTGCATTTAATAACTTATTGCGCACAAAATCTTTTATTTCGTCAGTGAAAACATTTGGGAATTTAATTATTGTTTAAATTATTTTTAGCATTCTTCTTGATTAACATTCGATTCTGCAAATAAAAAAAAATTTCTTGTGTTAATGAAAAATATTACATTGATTGAATGGAAATTTTAATTCAAATATTTTACACTGATTAAGTTAAAGAAATCAAAATGCTTTACTTAAAATCAACATCATTTATTATTTTTATTTTTAGTTGCAATATTTTCCCCCATTAGTCTTTATCACAAAGTGCTATTCTGAATGTAACCAACAGAATTTTGTGAAGATGTGATTATCAAACATGTTTACTTATTTTATTTATGAGAGCAATGCTAAAGCCAATTTGATCTGACTTTCAATCAAATAGAATACTATACAACTAATGCTCAATATCTGACCCGTTAAGACAGCACAAATAAAAGGCATTCTGTGCTAGAAACTCATATGTTACAGAAATAAATACATTTATTTTAAATCAGCCATATTTTTAATAGTTTCATTTATTGTGTTAATTTAATTGTTTTATTATTTTAAACTATTCAGTGGCTTTATTTTATTAAAGTTTTATTTTTGTTGAAACCGGACAAATGTCTCATTATAAATTAAATTTTTCTAGAAAAGTGGAAATATATAAAACCCAGACCATGAAAACTCCTTTTCCTTGTTTTATAGCACAGTTATTTTTGCTGTCTTCCTGTTTTATTTTCTGAGCTTTAGCTGCATACATAATTAACTAGTTGCAGTTTATTGTGCGGAATCTGGAATTAAACAAGCATATGTCAGCGAGCTTTACGTTTTAACGAGCAAAATTTATCTTAAGTGTATCTGCACCCCTATTTATAAAATTTAACTAAAACCTGACAACATTAAAATAAATTTTCATCGTTTTAATTCATATCGTAACTCAAATACAAGTTCTTTTATGAAGGGAAATCGTTTAAATATTTACTCTTTGAAAACATCTAGGTTTCAATTTCATGCTACAAAACATTTTAAAAAATTACAGGTATAGATTAAGGTTTTCTTTCATTACCCAATGTAAATCTTACTAATTTGAAATATCGCTCATGGTAATTAGATTTATTCTATTAAATGCCTTCCACTTATTTCTTATTTTTTTATTGTCACTCAAAGTGCATTTGCTTTTAATCCATTACCCTTTATTATTTGTTTAATTATGAAATTTCTTAATCTCTCGTTTCGATATTTCTACACTTAGAATAGAATAAAGAAGATACAGAAATATTCTCCATAAGAACAAAAAAAATGGCAATTCTAAAACACCTGAAAAACCTGCTGGGTTATACAATCGAACATGATTAACATTTTAAGTCAACTGAAAAAATGTAAACGAAATAATCAAACATAGCAATTGGGAATGGCTATTGCCTGCCATAAAAATACTTTTTTATTTTGTTTGAGATTAAAATTTCAAAATATTCAAATCTGCTAACATTTGTTATAACCATTTTTGGAAAAAGTACTTAATTTTTCGAAGTTGAGCAGCTTCATGAAAATGATTTTTCTCGATAAATATTTACCTTCAGTCTTCGAATTCTCTATTATTTACTTAAATTAAAGTGAATGCTTTAATAAACCCTCAGAAAATCTACTCTGCCCATTAAACAGACTTAAATGTTGATCATAAAAGTAGCCATTTTAACCCAGAAATGGTTTGTTAGAGTTGTTCTTGAATTTCCTTGTTTCTATATGATCTTTGTGCAAGCTTTAAGTCATTAAAAAAACTGAAATAAGCGGTTTTCTATAAAAAATAGGCACAATTTTTTATCTCTGCGGATACGTTAGCAGTCATTGGCTTATTCACTAATTTAAACAATAACCGCTACGACTGTTTCGTGAATTTAGAATTACTGTTTGTCTGCGTACGATAATTCAAAAAGCTATGGAACTGAGTCAATAATCCCCATCTTCTGCAGTCCCTCCTCTGAGAATTGAATAGTTATTGTCATTCTCAAGAAAATGTTCCGTTGATGTTTTAACATCCGTCTGTAAGTGAAATTAATATGAAATTTATGATGCAATGATATTCTCGCAATATGAAAATCAGTACAGCGAATTATAACATTTATTTCTGCCTAATCACACCGTAGATATTGAAATATCAAAACTATAAGATTAATTTCTTTTTACTTTTTAGCTCTTCTCATTTTTTGCAAATATATGCTCAGTGCAGAAGTAAAATTATTTCTTAATATATATACTTAAAACCCATTTCTTCTATTCTCCGCTGAATGGCTATATTTCTTGCTAATAATAAAGGATCTAATTAAAAAAAATATAGTGATTCATTTTCAGAAACCAATTACAATTTATATAATCCTTAATGGCCCACGAGTTATTTTGAACCACTAAAGAAATTGAAGATGAAAACTTTCAGGTTATCGCTTTCTAGCTCCTCCTAGATACTCCGGGATATCGCTAGATACTCCGGGTCACCTAGAAATTACTGCGAAATTTCTCCTCCTTTCGTTAAGTATGATTGATAAAATATTTGAAACGCGTTCTTTGTTCGTTTGAGATGTGTCATCTAGATGAGTTTGGGGAACATGGAGGTTTTTTGAGAACATTCAGGATGTCAGAGATATATTTCCTTAGAGACTCACATACTTCAATATCTTATATATTTTACTTATGCAGGGAATGTAAATAACTGTTTGATCAATAAAATTTGTTTCTATTGCTATCTAAAAAAAACCTGTTAAAGGTCAATTTGTGGCGTTAAATTGTTTCAAATTTGGTCCCGCATGTTCAAAAGAGACCTAGTTTCTGATGTTTTTACAAGAAGCATTATCCTGACGTCAATCATTTGGT
Source organism: Argiope aurantia (assembly GCA_026543865.1). Lineage (NCBI taxonomy): Eukaryota > Metazoa > Arthropoda > Arachnida > Araneae > Araneidae > Argiope > Argiope aurantia. Next base: position 87,288 of record JAPMOR010007813.1, on the reverse strand, counting down.
AATACATACACAAAATTGTATGACGCCATTATTCAAGTTAATCATTTTTTCCATAATGTCTAAATTATATAATATCTTGCTATATTTTTATAAATATCAAATTTCGTATTTACTTCAGATCGTGCTAAAAAGTTGTAAGAAAACTGAAATCTCAAACAGGATATGCAACTCCAATTTTTTGTATCAATTAAAATCTTATTTGTAATTCTCGTACCAAAATTCAAACTTTTCATAGATATTGGCAAAATTGAAAAGTATATAGTTAATTTCCGTAATCCAAAACAAATGTTATCCTAGAATATATGATAAATTATTTATCCAAAGTTTTATGATTATTTATTCCTGAAGAAAAGCCATATCAATAACATATTTGTAGTAGGAAAACTAAAAATATTCCCAATATGAAATGGATAATATTATTTTATATATAACCAATTAACAAGGGTGTTTTAAAAAGGTAAATGGAGTTGGTGAACGTATAGAAATGAGGACGACACGTCATTCACTTTATTTGGTCCAAGACACGTCATTCATTCTGATTCATTGACTTTAGCTTTAGAAGATTTCATGTTCTTTATATATAACAGTGAGTTTTAACACAGCAACAATTATACGGTTCTTAATCGTTTTACGAGATTCATTTGTAATACAAAATAATGAATCGTCTTTTATTGTAAATTATATTTTTGAATCCTTAATATATGATGCAGTAAAGCTTTCTTTATTTTGTAGTGTATTTCACAAAAAAGTACAAATTACAAGTTTTATTGAAACATGTGCATAAATTTTTCTGGTGAAAACTAAATATTTGCCCAATTAATCATTAAAAAATAAAATTACTTATGTTATTTTATGTTTTTTTTATCTATGATATATTGAAACTAGTTTATTTCATTCACAATAAACCTTTAAAGCATTTTACTAAAATGTCTTTCTACTTAAATTTATTCCATTCACTTTTGGAAAATTGATCTTTACCGTGAAATGATTTCTGCTTATTTAATTTGATACTAAATGAAAATCGATTTCAGCTTAAAAATTCAATTGATGATCTAGATTTATTCAGTGCAAAAAATAAATATATAAATAAAATCCTGTAGGAAATGAAATACTTCTCATTTCTTTCTGTCAAATCATAAGCTTAAAAAGAATAGAAAGCTTCTCAAATATTCATAAAAAATAGAATAAAAAATATTCTCAAAGCAATTTTACTTTAAATGTCAGATTTTGAAAGGGTACGTTTTAAGAATCAAATTGTACTTTCATTGCTTGTTGAATCGTTGAATAACAATGAAAATTATTTCTAAGAATTCCCTTTATTTCAAATGAGACTTCTACAAATTAAAATTGAGATTCTTGAAATTCACTTAAAAGCCTTGAGCTGATTTTTGGCTAAATTCCAGAATAATGCCTTGTTGTGAAATAGATAGTATACACACTTAGTATTCCCTGTTGTATATTGAAACGTTAAAAGACAAAAGAATTCAATAAGCAATGAAATAAAGTTGTTTCCTTTCATGGCAGTCCATTGAAATTTTGAAATTAGATTATTTTTCCGTTTCAAAAAGATTTCTAAGGAAAACTGCAGCAAGCTGAAGAAAAAGAGAGAGAGATTTTAAAAGAAAATATTAGGGACAAATTGAAAGGAAAGTTTATAAACGATTTTTTGAAAATCCATTAAGGTTTTTATTAGTAAAATTGAGACAAATGAATCTCAATATGACGAATAAATATATCAGTGGTCTAGATTAAAATGACTCAATTATCAGCAAAGCTTATGATAGCATGATATTGGATTTGAAAAGGCCCATGATTTAAAAGCTGTCTCTACTTTCATATTATATTGTATTTTCCATAATATTTTAAAAGTTTTTAAATGATGAATATTATTTTTCATTATAAATTACTTAGTACCGAAAGTGTAAACAATTCACAGAAGAAAGGGTCACTTCGTCTTAATTAAACGTTTATCGCTGATTTTTTTCACCTTTTTTTATCATGTTAGGCTTCCACATTTACTGAATGACACATATTCTGATTTTTAGTAGCAATAGACGAATAAATAAATAATTGACGAATTATTTCTTTAAATTATAAATCCCAACGTATGTCATAAAATGTCCCATAAAAGGAACTAAATATTTGTTTCCTACAAAATCTCTTAAAGGATAGATGTCTTACAATAAAAAAAAATCTTATTTAAATGGAAAAATTGCTATTTTAAATGAAGAAAACCATCATACATTTTATTAGTTGATTCCACAGTAAAAATACAAAACACACATTTAAGCAAGTTATCTGTCCGATAAAACACCTATCTTAAAAAAGAGGGAGAATAAAATTAATCTTGATATAAATATGGACTTGACCCAGCGTGTCTTGTGCTGCTCTCACCTGAAGCTAATTTATTTCCTGAGTTTCCACACAAGTCATTTTACGGTGTTTACTTGACGCCGAAACAAATACCCTTAGGGGGCTAAGGAATTTATTAACTTGCTTAGTTTATATCAATGTAACCCGAGGCTAGGAAAATTTCATTTCGTTTTCGATTTGATTTCGGTGGTAACGCCGGCTAAAGAAATATGATCCCTATTAATTTATTTTCTAGAACTGTGAAAGGAAGGTGTAATATTACTGATATAAAAATGTGTTAACCTACAATATGATTTTTTTAAGTGATCCTATGAGAAAATCTAATATGACAATAAGATTTACACTTAATATGAGTGATCGCATTTGTGACTTTTAGTAATCGTGAGCTTCTTTTTCTCTTTAAACTGTAATTCATTATAATAAAATAGAAATATGGTGTTTTAAATAATTAATTTAGAAATGAATAATTTTTAATCATGAGTTGCTTTTAAAAATTAATGAAGTTAAATTTCAATTCATTTAATTGAATTTCAGTTATTGATATGAATTTGGTTTTGATAATGTTGTCAATTTATGTTCTCGCTCCATACACCAAATAAAATTCAATTAATACGAATCTGTCAAATTATGAGCAGTAAAGATTAAAAATTTATATTCTGTAATTGACATTATTGAGGTCTATATGCTTGCTGTGCCACTATAATTTATTAAGGCGAGGACAGACACAGCACCACAAAGTCATTAGGATTTAATATCTGCCGAGAATCTAATATATTTTTATCATTTAATTTTATAGTTAATTTTGTTTAACTATTTGGTCTTATTTATAGTACATCTCAATGCTTGACGGATAAATTAAATTCTGATTAAGGAAAGTAGGAAATAGTTGAATGGTAGTGGAAATGGGCAGTGAATCTTTGAAAGACGTTTATATCTTACTGAACTTCCATGTTACAGGGATATTGTGAAATATCTAAAGCTATTTAAAATCTAAAGTGCAAGGCCAATTGGACAGTTTTTTAAACTTTATTTCATTTATAACAGAAGATTTCATGAATTGAAACAAAATCATGTTCTATCTTTATAACTAACTTTTTTCGTTATTGATAATCGTGTAACTTTTAACAAAACAGCAAAAATCCGCTTGTCAAATTTAAATTTACATATTATAATCAGTATTTGTTAAATACAGAAACTGCTAAGATTTTAAAATAAAAATAATTTATTCATATTAAACGTTAAAAAGGAAGATCGTAATTTTAAATTCTTAAACACTAACCAATTGATCTATATGAATTCCCAATGCATCCACTGCTCATATCAATTCATATCTACATTCACATAATCCATTGCGATTTCCATTAGTGATTTACTGCAATGCATCACTCTTAAATTTAATGGATTAAACCCATGCATGACCGTTCGAAAAGTCAGTAAACGCATATATAAGTTGCCAGAAACATTAGTCTTCGGTAAAACGGCTATCAACGGCAGCCTTCCAGTAAGTAACATATATCACTTCTGTCGAATTACGTGTTCTGTATGATATCCACAGATTCTGAGCATTCCGAAAGCATTTGAAACACAAGAAAGTTGCACTGTGCTTTCTCTGCTGAAAGGGGAAAATAAGTTTCATTTGTGTTCAGCCAAAACGTTGACTCTTCCATAAGAGAAACTGTAGGAAGCATTAATTTAATTTCCATTGAAAAAGACATTGATTGATTTTACTTCTTGGTTGTGTAGGAATTTATTGAAGTAGTTTGAAACGATCGATTTGATGGAAATGAAAAGGAAGTAGTGTTGTACTAATTTATTTTCCGTAATTAGAGTTACAGAAGAAATTGAATGTTCCTACATTTTGCTCCATGACTTGATGAGATAACAGAGTATAAATTGGAGTCCATATAGCTTCGATGTATTTAAATTTCGGTGATTTCTTTGCAGGTTGTATAAATAAAAAGTGTTATGGAAAGATAGTTCAGTTACGTTCTGTATAGAAATCCAGGATTGTTTTTTCCCTATGAAATGCAGATAAAACAAATGAAAAGAAATAATTCGAACTGAAGTTTCATGTATTTATATTCCATTTTCTCATTTGAATTATTTTTAAATAATATGTTAATGCTTTAGTTGCAGTTTCAAGATAATTACATTTCTATTTTAAATTTATTAGCAAATCGAAGTTTAAAACTTAATCTACATTCTATTTTTATTTTAGTTTGTGAGATTAAATTGCCTTCTTTAATAATTTTTGGCAATTTAAAAAGCATTAGTGTAGTTTTATCGGGATTTTTTTATCTTTATACATTTTGCGAAAATTTTGATTTTAAATAATCATATATTCAATAGGTTATAAGCAGAAATATTTAAATTTATCCAATAAGGAATTAAATTAAGTATGGATTTTTTTCTTAAATTTCTACAAGAAAAAATTCGACTCGACATTTTTTGAATCGTTTGACAGTAATTTAGGTTTTTACAGTGTTTAAGTAGATTGATTAGCAATCACCTAACTGCAGATAATGAATTTATTATTTCTGTTATAAAATATACCTAAAAATAATATTTATTACTTTTTAGTTACAATAACTTTTATCAGAAAAATGTAAATATAAATGTGAAAAAAAAATCTTTCATTTGGATTAGGAAAATACATTATCTGCTCTTTTTATTTCTAGAAAAATTGAATACCTCATCTTGCATGGGAAAGTAGAAAACTGAACACCAGAATCATTCACTCTTTTTGCATTTATGAATGCCGCAGAAGTATGTCAAAAGCGGCATTTAAATTACTTACTCATTTTTCATCTATGATGAATACCTTTCAATAATACCCGTAATACTTATTCTCGCTAAAAATGTTAGAACTGGTAAATGGAATATTTATTTTCCATTAAGTGTTTCAGATAGAATGTCAGAATCGGCGAAAAAATTTAGGATTTAGCTTTTCTAAAATACTTGCTTTGCAGTCAATGAGAATATTCATTCCGGTGAAATATGACATACAGCATAAAAAACTACTTTAAATTTTTTCGTTTGAAGCAGAGGTAAAAAAGACTTAGAAAATTTTAGCTGCAAAAAGAAAGCAAGAAGGATGCGGATACATTTTCAAAATAAAGGAATGCTTAGTTGTTGTTTTTTATTTATTTATTTATAGTTGGAAATATTATTTTTTCTAAAAACTTTTATCAATCAGCTAAGATGTGGTTGCATTTTATTGATATTGATATTCTGAAGGAATTTCAAAATTTTCAGGAAGAAAAATACAGGATGATGATTTTTTCAAATATATTTCACCGTAAGCATTCTATTCTCAGTTCATTGATTCTTCATACTAAAGAAAAACATCAAAACTAATCTAGATTTATGAATATTAATTTATCTTATTCTTCCTTATGCATTTCTTTTATGCTTTTCTTTGCATAAACAGAAGTGCAAAATTTTAAATTAAAGATGAACTTAAGTGCATTTATCTAGATATTAGATATATTTTTGACTTGGAGGGGAGGGATGTCTTTGAAATCCAACACTGGTGTTAAATTAAAATAATTAATATAAATAATTAAGTATTTTTAAAAATACAACAAAACAATGTTAAATAAAAAAAATACTTAGTTGATAATTAATTTGGTATTCTAATAGCAAGTAATATTCTTCAATATTAGTTTTCTTTGAAAAACATACTCTTTTAAAATAAAATAGTTTAGTGAAATCATTCCAAATAACAACATGGAAATTTTGAAATTTAGTAGAAGGCTACATAATATCCAGAATTTAAAAATGCATTCATCAGATTTATTGAAAATATCTTTCAGTAGCAAGATTAATATTTTTATATGAATTGAATTATCAAATAAAAATTGAAATTTCTTCAATCTGTTACAGAACAGAAAACTTTAAGTTATATCCAATGAGAATGGACAATTAACTACTGCAACGAAAATTTGATTTGTATTTTCATTACAATCATAATAATACGAGGCTCATTACTACATTTTTTCAAGGCGATCCTAGAATTTAACTTGGCTAAAATGTGTTCATATTTGCATTGAAATTCTAATGGTGCAATAAAATATTCAAGATATGCTATAACTGGAAATAATAACAAATATTATTTACACAGATACAATATAATTCGGAATACATTCACTAACCTGTTTTAATAAATATTGTCTATTTATTAAGAAAATTGATTTTCCTTTCCTTAATTCATTTATTATAAAATATCAATGTTATCTTTTCTAAATTAATTACTGTTAAATATTATTCATTTCGACATTTAGAAGAAAATCTCGTAAAAATATTCTTTCATTTGAATTATAGAATTGAATTTAAACACATTTAAAAGCATATTCTTGAATTCAAAATACAGCATGTATTAATTTTTACTATACCGTATTTGAATACAGATATGAATAGTTTAAATTCATTTTGAATTGAAAAGATTTTTATTTAAACTGGTGATAGATGAGAACCTGTCATTTTCAACTTTCCACTAGCTAAACCGGAACATTAATGTATCATTATAGGTATATCATTTTTATCGATTCGGTAAAATTCGATTGCATATTCGAGAATATTATTTCACTAAGTGAGGAAGCAAATTTAGTTTAACTCCCCAAAAAATGTTCTTTCACTGACACCTTAAAAGATTAAAGTCATTTAGGGCAACAAGAAAAGCGAAGAGAACAGGAAATGTTGGAGCAGTAGTCCGTGATGTTAGAGAATCCAGAAAAGACGAAGGACCCAACTTGGTCGGAAGTGCACCGTTTCTAGAAGAACGCAATTTCTCTTGGTATAGAGTTATTCAACAATGAACTAACCTCTATTTCCAGCACAGCAAAATTTTCTTGTAGCGTAATGCAGGGAAGTATCATAAAACCCTGCAGAGTCAGGAAACAATTGTTCCTATTCGGTCATAAATTTCAGGGTATCAACCACCCAGTGAGAAACTGAGCCTAGACTTTGAGTCAGACCACACTTTGAGGATTTCTATGCTTTGCGCTAGCAGCATTAGAAATTTAATTAAAGAAGAATTTTAAGTGTGTTTTTAAAACTTTATTTTTCAGTTGGGCATTTTTAAGAGAACATTCCTCTGAATTTTCGTGTATTTTTCTAGAACTTTGAGGTCTGTAGTCACGATGTTGTATTAATAGTTTTGAAATCTCTGTTGATAATAATGCATAACATATCATATTTTTTATCAGTTTTTATGACATTTAAAAATGTAAACAGATTTTTTGTTATTTTTCTGCCTATTGGATAATCACAACCATTCAAAACAGAGACATTATCATTAAAATAATACCCTATGTATATATTTTAGTGGCGAAAGCGATAGAAACATATTAAATCGTAATAGAATATACTAATAGATTATAAACATGAACTGAACCAAAATAACTTATTATTAAGGTCTTGTACACGAATACATTTTGTTTTGAAATTTCAAATGAAAGACAAATTTCACTTTTGATGTAACTATTCCATTTCAAAATAGAGCATTTTTTTCATTTTGATATTAATATTTTAAATTATTTCTTTTAAAACACATTTTTTACGATACATTATTGCCTACATATTTTATTGTTACGTAAGCAGTGAATATTTAAAACAATTATAAAAAATGTTTATTTGATTTCATTTTTTCTTTATGTTTTTTTGTAAATTATTACGACTTCAGTATTCTATAATGAAACTGGCAGCTAATTTAAAAATTCTTTAAAGGCTTTTTCGTATTTTAATCAATACTAGAATACACTTGACTCTATTTGTTATATAATCGGTTTCTTTTGTTCGATTTCTGTATGCTATAAACTTCAAATCAGAAACTAAATAAAATTATTTTCTCATTATTAATTTTCTAAATCTGTAATTTTTTCTTTGTACCTCAGAACAATAAATTAGTTTTAAATTTATATCAACCATATCTTGCTTTATAACAACGACAACAAATAGATTAACCGTCTTTTTATTTAAAGCAATCGATGCTTTTTCCCCTGCTGTTTTGGTTAAAAGCTTAGTAATTTTAAAATCTCTTCACTCTCAAATGAAAGAAAATAAAATGTACCAAATATTTCATAAGAAAACCTTTAACCATATTCGCATGAGGAAGGCAGTCACTTGCAACAGGTGTTTCTCTTCAGAAAATGTCTATTTTTTAAACGAAAAGCGAGAGTATCTAAACCTTGCAAGAAATCAGTTTTACGATCGATATAACAAGGAAAAAGAATTTCTTCTTTCTCCAGCGAAAAACTGAATAAAACAGCAACGGGAAAAGAAGAATTAGAGGCAACAGACTGAGAAAAAGCTAAGCAGATTTCTTGTAAATATTTGCCTCTTGGTATTTGGCAGATAAAAAAAAAGCATTAGCAAAACCTAGAAAGAAAAAGACCCTTAAGGCAAGGCTTTTTTTCTAACCATGGTTTTTAAACAGAACACAATCTGATCTTCTGCTCATGTTTTTTGAATGTGGCATTTCTAGTTTGAAAAAAAATAACAACAATAAGCTCTTCATTCTATTTACACCCAATTAGAAGACTTGAAGCTCCAAATAAAAAAAATAAAAAAACTAGAAGCTCTGATCCTGCTAAATTCTGCAAATTAAATTCCACATTCTTGTAAATAAGGATTTACATCCGATATGCTTCATTACTAGAGAATTAAAATAATAAAAGATTTTGCAGACAACTTTTTCTTTGGGAGATTTAAAAAAAAATCCTTGTTTTCACTTATTAATAAAATAAGTTTGTGAACGAAAAATACACATGGTTTTTCTACTTTAAAAAAGAAATGGCTTAGTATTCAGTTTTTGAAAATTTCATTTGAAGAAATCATTTATCTTAATGAGTTTTTAAGCGTCTAGGCAATTCTTTTTCTGAATTCGCAGAAAATGTCTTTAATATTTATAAATGCCGATGACAGTTTTGATTTTCATTACCTTGATACGAAATTAAGATGCTGATAGCATAATTTTCAGCAAATTCGTCAGACATCTTCAGTGAATTAAACCAATTGGGTAATTTTAGTGACCAGTTTAAAAGTTTTTAGTTATCAGTTCAAATGAATCCCTGTGCTCAGGATGCTGAAATAATTTTATAACTTTTTTTTAGTATTTTTAGAATATTTATTCAAGATAATATTATTTATCATATTTGAGTAATTTTAAATGAAACTGGTTTTCCTTGAAACAAGTTTAGCGATCTTGCTTGAGTTTAATAGACAGCACGTAAAAAAATATCATGATTATACATTTTTAAAATAATGAATATTTAAAAAAAACATGACTTTTATTATTTGTTTTTTCAAAAGCAAGATATAAGACTACGTTGAAAAAGAGTTTTTGACAAAAATATCGAATATTTTTTTTAATTCATTATTCTTAGATATTTGAACCGTTTCGTTTATAAAATAGTTTCAGTTTTGTTTCAACGTCAATTCTTTGGGAAGATAAGCACAATTTTATATTTTCTTGATATAAATTTAATATTATTTTGCATCTTTAAATACTATTTTTTCAAAATCTTCATACAAAAACAGCGAAATTAAAATCTAAAAAATATTTTTTTTGTTTAAATTTGTAATTAGGTATTATCCTAGACTGTAGAATTAGCAATCTGTTCATTTAAAACGATTTTACAACTGTCTTAATGATTCATATTTCTAAAAAAAGTAAAAAGGTCATGTTCTTCCACAATCGATCCCTAGCATTTAAAGTCTAACTAGAAATATAGTATAGTTATTGTTTCAGAAACTATCTCCAAAGTTTTGAACAAATCATTTGATTAATTTGAAAGACTAGATAGTTTTTGGTTTATATCACTTTTTTATAATTTTATTAATTCACTTTTCAATCATTCAATTTTAATTAAACCATATTTTCTCACTTGCTGTTATTTCACTTTTCTTTTTAACTGAAAAATTTTGTTTCATAAGCATTTTTCAATTTGTTTTATGCAAAAAATGAAAAAATAAAAAAATTTATGAAATAAAAAATAATTAATCCCGAATGTAATCATATACCATAAATAATCGAAACTTGTCTTCACTTATAATGTAATATAAATTTTATATTTAATATTTCCTACAAGTTTTTCTACTCAATTTCGACCCCAAAGTGTGAACTTGATTTCATATGTGCTGAATATTGAAGAACAAATTAAAAATTTGAAATTCTAATGATATAATTCAGTAGCTTAGTGGCAATAATTCTAAAGATGTAGTGACGTGCTGTATTCACTCTCTGCAACCAAAATGTGTATACAGTATTTTGGCATTTTTTATGATATTTAATTTGAAAGTGGTAGGGTGCGTTAAAAATATTATATGAATTTGGAAACAATACTTCCTTGACTTAACTGGTATTGCCTTATAAAAGTTTAAAAATAATAAAAAACTGAATGTGTTTTAAACAGAACATAGTTCTAATAAAATAATTGAAGAATTTTTTTAAAAGTATGTCAATTCTCATTTTTTAAATGTTAATGAATATAATATACTTTCTCAGTCGTAAATTTGTCATTCTTAACTAAATAAATAAACAAAAGAAATCCTTTTTCGAAAACATTGCGATAATTTGCAATTTCTAATTGCAAGACAAAAATTCGGAAAAATCGAAAAAATTATTAATCAGTTTTATTTTTAAAATAGATGCAATAAAGGAAGTAATTAATATAAACCAATATTAATACACAGCATAAACCAATGGGAGTAGATTCCCAAAACATTCTCGCATTCTCTGTATTAAAAGTGTGGTTTTACATCGTGCATAAATTGTGTTCATGACCATTGATAAGGTCATGAATGAATGCCTTACATGACATTAACGAGCAATAGCTACACAATATAGATCTTTGGTGTGAGTATAGAACTAGTACTAATTCCAACCGCAATCATTGACGATTCATTCCTGGCATGCGGTAAATATACAAGGATCTGAAAATCGATGGCAAATTTTGACGCTTTTTTGCAGTTTGACATGTAAATACAACTGTAGCCTCAAAATCACATAAAACGTTTCATTTATTTCATCCATTGCTCTTTTGAGTTATAGATTTTATCTGCATACGATACACAATTAATCCTTGAATATATTTGGTTGAGAATTTGATAAGAATGTGCATTAAAGACTTAAATGTATCACATTTTATTTATGTAGTTCTTTACGTTTTATAACTCCCGCATTCACTTGTAATCTGACAACTGGAATGGATTTATTTTAAAATTTGCTTGAAATATATAAATACGAAACGCCACTGCATATGCGACATTTCATCCATTTAGTTTATGTGCTTTTCGGACTCAAGACAATCTGAAACGTGGATAATTATTATAGTTTCTAGTTCAAAATTCTTAATTATTTTTAACTCCTTGTGTGATTCGTATGCAAGAAAGTAAGATTTTATTTGAAATTTATTTAAAATCTAACAATACCGATAAATTGTCGATACAGTTTAGACTTAAAATGCAAGAATATGATATTTTGTTTTAGAATATAAGTTTCTTCCTTATAAAAGGAACTCTCTCTTATTCTCTTGCTGTATTCCAATCGATTTAAAAGAATGCTTTTCACTTTTCTTTAAAGAAAGACAACATTCAAAAACTCCAAAAAGACTTAGTCATTGAATTATATCAGAGAGAAACTTTCTAAAATATTCTGAATACTTCAAATGATTTCACAGGCAGTGTTCGATCGTCCCGAAACAAGTAAATTCTCTTGGGTCACACAAGTATACTATTCCGCTGAATTGCTTTCGTTGCTTTCAGAAATCTTCAATATAAGAACCGGGCCCTTGCCTCGACAAAACTGTACATCTTACAAAGAAGTCTTAATGCTTTCGTACTTCCAAACGTACACATTTAACATTTTATGGGTACTGTTAGCGTGTATATCCGAAACAAAACCGTGTCTTAAATTCTTTGCTCTAAAAGATGGGTTCTTAAAAGATTCTTTACTTTGACACTCATAATAATGTTGTTCTTGTTTTCTTTAACTTTTTTTTTCTTGCGTTTATCTTCGATGACGAAGCTGCAACTTTTTATAAGTCAGGCTGGCATGAATCTGGTACCACTAAGACATTTGTTTCATATTTGGTTGGCAGAATTTCTAATTACCTTGTAGATAATTTTACTTACATCTTCTGTTGTGTGTCTCATCATCAAAATACACTAATTTAGTTATAAATGTGAACAATAGTTGATTGATACGGAGCCCATAATTTATCCTCTCATCAATCGAAAGGTGGGAAAAGGGACATTTTTTTTATTCAGAATAACACCATTTTAAAAGGGCATCTGTAATTACTTCTATAATGTTTCGAAGACATTTTAAAATATTTGATTAAAATTTCAGCTACTGTTTCAAAATATTATTATCAAATATATTTATTTATATTTTCATATTATTCGAGTTCTTGTAATTCTATGAAACTGTGTTATGCCACAATGCATATATTACGTTCATACCTGCTGCTTATTATCATAATCAAAGAGTTTTTTTCGTATCTGAGGCTCTAAAAGTAATATAATATTTTATAATCAGCATATAAAATAGTTTGTAAAATGAAATTCAGTTTTTGAAATTCTGAGACATATTTTGAGGTAATTATCGTGTATTAAAAGAATGATTTCTTTTCAAGTGGTGGTATCTATAACTATTACAAAAGTAATCAACACAATCTAGAAAAGCTCTAAAAAATGATATCCAAGAAAATTTAAAAATCAAAAATATTTTCGATGTCTGAACCATTGTATAAGATACATGAAAAATCGCATTCTTAATTGTAATGAAATTTTTGGATTGAAATCGCAAGGTTCAAAACAAAAACAAAACAAAAAAATATATTTCCATTGTTCTGAAGATTGCGAAGTTACAGGGGATTTCTGTACGTACAATAGTTCACAGAAGTTTTCGTACACTTTTAAAATATGAAAAAAAATGCTATAGCCTAGAATTGAAATTGAACATGAAGTGAACCATTTTTTCATATCAACTCCATGTGATTCTGATGAAAAATATCATTATTTCGTTTTATAAAGAAAATACTGGAAGACAGGGATAAACGTTACAAAAATGATCGCATATAAAAAAAACTCAGATAAATTTAGAGCTAAAATAATCATCTGTCATTATTTTTTTTTTTGCAATTTTATGGCATTTTAAAAATGCATTGCATTCATTTTTGCTTACATCCATTCCATTTTTATTTTATGATTTTTCGAAATCGTAAGGAAAGAAGAAACTCCATTCTAAAAGTGATTATTTATCATTACACTATTGTTCAAAAGTTTTGCAATTTTGAGAAATTTCACGTTTTTTCAAGAATAAGCTCCTCAAAATGTTTTTTTATTTTCATTTAAAGTTATATTTTCTAGTATAAATGTGGTGGTGAAGTTTGAAACTATTGCTTCATCTATTATGAAGCAATCGTCTGTAAAGATTGTGTCATCCTGGTAGTTTATTATAAAATCGCTCCGACTATGAAGGATTTCATTTCGTTTGTTCGCTGTTGAAGTACATTTGCTGTGCATTGCTTTTCAATTTAAACTGCTAATTTGTTTTTAAAATCTGTGAAATAGCTCTTGAGAAGTGGCATACTGTTATTTTAATGCATCAAGAAAACATTTGAAATGTTAGGATTGCTCATTGGTGCGATTGCAGTGAGTCGACTGTTTCACATCTCATAAAGAAATCGAAAGCCGAAGGAACCGTAGACAAAAAGCTTGGAAGTGGTCGTCTGAGGTTATCTTCTAAACGTGCTGATGCTATATTAAAGCACCCATTAAGTCGTAAAAATAGATTTTCAAGTTCTGCTACACTTGCAAGGGAATGGAATGAATCCACGTCTGTCATTACCAGTCCCAGAACATTTCTCAGGAGGCTCTGCGAATCTGATTACAAGGCACAAGTACCTAAAATAAATCAGTACTGACGAAAACAATGTGGAAAAAACAATTGGAGTGGTCCAAGGTGCACAAAAATTGCAGTATTTGGGAATGGAGACAAATTATATTCAGAGATAAAAATCACTTTTCTTTTATGCCTGACAAGCATGGCTACGTTTGGCTTAAGACAAAGGAGAGCATGAGGCCAGAATGCCTGGTTCGTCCATTAAAGCACCCATAAAGCGTAATTGTGTCGGGATGCATATCATATCAGTCAACTGGACGAATTCAGTTTGTACAGGAAACCATGAATGGTGACAAGTATGTTGGTGTGCTGAAGGATCAATTGCTTCGTCGTGCTTGTGATAAGTTTCCAAGGCAGAAATAGATATTTCAGCAAGATCTAGCACCCTGTCATATAGCAAAAAAGGAAAGACAAACTTTACAATTAATTTTAAATCACATTTCATTTCAGTTCTGACCTCTATATCGAAACATTCATTATTTTAGGTTAATGCTGCATTTGCAAAACATGGTATTAATGTTCTCGCATGGCCAAGAAACTCCTCGACAGATTTAAATCCCATTGAGAATTTGTGGAATATAATGGGAAATAAAATAACGAAGAATTCTTCCAGAACAAAATAAGAATTTCAGGAAACAATAATTAAAGTTTGACACTATGAAATACTTTAAGAAGTGTAAAAAAACCTTGTGAATTTCGTGCCTAACATAATGGCTGCTGTAATCGAATCTAGTTTCGGCCATACAAATTATTAAATGCTTTTCAGTTAACTTGAACTCTTTTATTATCTTTTCTGATCAAAAGAACTTGAAATGTTTTCTTTACTTCATTTTATTCTGGGGAACCAAAATGGATTCCGATACTGATAACATGTACATTTTACTTGTATTTTATTCTTTTTGAAATGAAATGACGTTTTTGTTCAATAACTTAATTATATCTTGCCTTTAAACTAATTTAATATATTGACATAAAAATATCACTTCAAAGGAAAAAATATTCCTTTTGGGGTTTATTCTTGAAAAAATGCTAACTTTCTCAAACTTGCAATACTTTTGACCAGTAGTGTATAATTGTAAATCAAATGGCATATCGCAAAGCGGTAAATTCTATAAAGTAATCTGTGATAAAATGTTTTCAAGAAGAAAATTCAATCAAAGGCAGAAAAACGTTATCCAGAAAAGTTAACTGAAACGTAATAAGATATTTATTATTAAAAATTTTCTGAAAAATCCACATTTGAGTGCTGCAAAGATTTCCACAAAGTTTACCAAAGTATTTTATTCTTCAGTTTCATATTAAATGTACAATGAGAATTCAGATCACCTGATTACATCGACATTCAGACCGGAGAAAAAGTTTCTTAATGCAAAAGGTAGAAAGTTAGACTTTGCGAAATCTGTAATAAATTAACCTGAAATTTATTGGATTATTTGTAGGTAAAAGTAATCCCAACATTCTTGGTTTCTTATTGTATAAAGAAGATAAAATAAAGTACTTCAACCAAAATACTTAATTGAATTCTATGGAGGGGGGAGAGCATGTCTGCATCTGAAGTCGAAAATTTAGCACTTATTGATGGAATGAAGAATAATGTTTTTATTCAAATGTTTTAAAAGACCATTTAGAATTCTCACTCCCCCCCCCAGTTTTAACAACTTTGTTTTTATCAGGATAATGATCCTAAGCAAATTTCTTCCAAATTTTGCCTCTGTATTTCTATAATTAATCGCATAATCGAAATACACAACCTCAGTTGCTGAATTTAAACCTAACAGAATTTATTTGGGAATTGGAAAGTCAATCTAATTGAAGAAATCTGCAAGTTAATGAAGATATAACATTAATCCAAAAACAAAACTACAAACAATAATAACAGAAGTGGGGAGAAACTTTGATGCAGAAATGACAAGAATAACATCAAACACGAGCAAATTATAAAAAAAAGCATTTAAAAGCTGTTGTGGATGCTGAAGAATATTATATTTAATATTAATTGACAGAAATATTATAATATTTATAAATATGTGTTGATTTCATAAAAGGGTAAGAACGCTTTTGCTTTTTTTTAATTATTGATTTTTCAAAAAAAAAATCCTTTATTCTTAAAATATTTTATGAAATTTTACTAAGAAACGATTATAAATATTATTTTAAGATTCTTATTCTGAAATATTAATTTTTAACAGAGGGTAGATCAGTATTTTATTAAAACTCTCGAAAGTACGAAAACTTTTGGGAAGCAATTTATTCTTAAATAAAAATAATCATTTTTGTACAATATTAAAAGTTAGGTTTTGATTGTGGAAGGAATAATCACACTTCCATAATTTTTATAAATCTAATTTATTTTTGAAGAAAATTAAAATATAATAAAAGACGTAATATAGGTACTAAGCTATAAAAGAGCAAGTTTGATTTTCGGAAAATAAAAATGTACAGTAAAGTTAATCAATCCTGTTTTTTTAATAGTAAAATTAAATCTCTTTTTGAAAATTAGATATAAAAATAATGTTAAAAATTTTTTCCAGAACATTAAATCCTTGAAAACATGTTTGTTACAAATATAAATTAAAAATTGCGTGTCAGGCTTATAGGAAATATAGACTCACTATGAAAGGAAATAATGCCGCTCCGAGAAGAAGTTTAAAAATTTTGCACTTAGTAAATTAAATTTACTTAGAAAGCTTTTGACTGAGAGTTTTAAATGCTGCAGCTACACAAAGAGTTCATTTCGAAGTATTAGACTTTAGATCACATAGAATAGATGAAGACAAAGGATCTAAGTGGGTCTGTACCTTTCTCATCCAGTAATTTATCAGACTGAAAAGTGTATTACAGAATTTTATGTAGCCTTGTAGCTTTTTATGCGACATCAATTTCTTCACTCCAAAGGATCATCTCAATTTGTAATTGCCCAGAGGGAGGATATTCTAAGGATGTATTTCAATTTTATGTAAATTTCTGGGGCATAAATACATTGAGATATAATACTGAGACATAAAATAAAAATAATTTCAAGAATACTTTGACATGAGAATATCGAGTTACAAAATACTAAATTCTTATCGATTTAAGTTGACTCTATGGTCATAATCCAAATAAACTCGATTGTTAAGTAACCAATAAAATAGTAAGGCAAAAATATGAAATGGGTAAAAAAAATATTTTAAAGTTTATTATTAAAGAAAGATTAATTTTGAGACAGTTTTATGTACATTTAATCTATGGTGAAGAAGCCCAGGGTATTCACCAAATTCTAAACTTTTAATCTTTTTTATTCTAATCAATAACTGAAGGCATATTCATTCGTTTAAGAGTCGAATCATATGCTAACGTTTTAGAGTACTGCATATTTGGCAGAAAAGTGACTTTATCTGACTTGCTCTCATTTATTATACTTCTCTATCAGTTTTATTATCAAAGTTTACAAATTAAATGCAACTTTTGTTGAATCAGTTAAGCAAACAATTTACTATAAAATAAATGACGTAGATTAAGTTGTGGCATAGAGTGAGTATGGCCAGTCTTGAAAGAGTAAAGAACGAAATTAGAGTAAATATTCAATTGTCGCATTAAAGATAATTTTCTAGTAAATGGAAAACATAAATGTTTTCTAAGAACTGTAGATATTCCTATTTATGTGATACGACAAAGAAAACAAAAAACTAAACAATTCTTTGTGTAGTCTTCGATTTTCTTTGAAACATAAAATTGCATTTTATCTGCACACTAACTATTAAAATTAGATTTAAAAATTCTGAGACGAAATAAAAGCAAGAATTATAATATTTTTAACAGCTTTGAAAACCTTCAAAACAAGAATTTTATAATTCAAACTTTTCAGAAATTCATTGACTATACAGATGAAACCACTTGAAAGCCTTTAATTTTTGAAATTATAATGTACAAAGAATTATAAATATATTTAAAAAAAAGGTTGAATACAGCAAGAAGTCCTCAAAACATTAGAAAAACATATTTTTAAAGATATGTAACTATAAATGCATGATGCCAAATTTGGAGTGTAACAAAAAAAATGATAAGACATTTTATTCTTATTTTGTCTTTGGATAAATAATAAGGAATGTTAATATAAAATGAAAAAAAGAAATCCCTCTGCAAAATAACATAACTTTTTCTCTTCATATACAATTTCTGAATGTCTAAAGCATTATTTCATATCGAAAACTTCCCTGCTCCTATCCTTTAATAAAACAGCCACATAATATCTGTTTTCATTTCAGATCATATGCTATCAGCTACACAATTGATCTTTTGTTTCTTCATCGAATAGTTTCTGAAAAATTTATTCTGAGATTAAAAACGTAATTAAAGAAACGTATGCTTCCATTTTATTTTGATGACTTTATTCTTTTATTATTCTTCTTACGTATTTTATGTCATCATTATCAAATAGTGAAATTTTGATCACATCACTTTAATTCACACTATTCCGTCTCTCTGTTGTCTAGTTAATACGGGAGTTTATTTGATTTAGTGTTTACAACCTTTCTTCTGATTTTGAGAGGGTTTTTTGTGTGGAATACTTGTATTTAGAGCAGATTCCTGCAATCGTAATCGAATGAACCTCGCACTCAATATTACACTGCATTGTGACATTTCACTTTGTATAGCCCCGAATTATTTTCTTTTATCATATAGACACAATCTTTTAATTAATATTACTGGTTTTATGCACATTTTTTGCTTTTATCAATTTGATCTTCTAGCGACTAAGTTTCCTTGCAATTCTACCGCTCTTAGTTAGATTTCAACAATTTTCTGTCTAATTTCAATGTAAAAAAGCCGTGTTTATGTAACAGTATATTTTTACACCATTCATTTCTTACTCTATGTGTAATTACTTTTTTTATAACTTACAAAATTGAAGAGTACATAAAAAATGTGTAACTTATAGCAATCAAAAAAAAGTAACGAAAGCACAACCTCTATTCACCTCTAAAACTTGCTGCCAATGACTGAATTCTATGAATAACAAAATGAGACTTTATTGACTTTCTTAAAAAAACCTTCCTCGTTGGCTACGTTAAAATGTAGAAAAAACTATGTCTTATGAACTTTATTCTGATTATTTAGCCATAACTTTAAAAACACCATTGTAATTGAACATAATTCAACGCATTACGTTATTGTTTAAATTGTCTCGAAAATATTTTATAGATTTAGGCTTTACTGGAAATGCTATTACTGTTATGAATGATCAAATCACCAAAATGCATTTTTCAAAAAGGTTTCTGCAATTTTCATCCCTGCTGTATTTCTACTACCTTCCAGCAGTTATGTACAATTCGTTCAGCAGAAATGTGACCGCATGAGTTTTACAGAAGTTTTTCACAAAATATTCTACATTACCAACACAGAATTTTATACATAAGACATTCCAAAATAGTGCATTTTGAACTTATGAACAACAAAGGAAGTAGATTATCCACCGTATATGATATATTTCAATCCAACTCGGTCGATGCAAACTACAATTTTTTTTTAATTAGCTACTTGACATTCCAGTTTATTTTCAATTCAATTTTCAACTTACTGCAGAATTAAAGTTCTAGTTACTGTATTTTTTGACAATCTCTATAAGTATTCTTTTATTCGTCTTCTTTTCGCATTTCAATCTTAGCGTAATTGTGAGCTTAGATTTGAATATGAAATGAAGCAACAATGAGACAAACAAATATCCTGCATGCCATTTTATCTCACACTAAATATATCGGAATGTTCTCACTCATCCCGTTTCTGACATGTTATCATTTCCACATTAGAAATGAAATAATGTCTTGCATTCGCTAAAACTAAAAACATCCTCATTCAGAATGTGCATTAATTTCATAATTGAAACAGAATACGTTTAATGTTATACTGAAAAATAATAGCAGCAAAGGACATTCATTATAAACTATTATATGTTTAAAAGTAGTGCTATGCTAAAGTAAAATTATTAAAATTCAATAAGTTTAATTAATCGCGATCATAATTGTTAAGTGTTCTAGGTGGAAGTTCGAAATTTCGCAATTTTTCTTATACCTTGTGAACTTTTTTTTATACTAAGTGTGCAAACAAATTGATGAACTAAGGAATATATTTTAATTGTCAAACAAACCTGATAATATTTTTTTTCTTCTTAGTGGAGTTATTCTGTACCAAAACATAACTAATGGTTCAAAGATCAATATAAAAAATTGATGGTAAAATAATTTGATAAATAAAGGGTTAAAAACTATGACGTGAATCAAAACGATTACAACCTAATGTATATCCACATTTAGCAGTGATATATATTAAGTTGTAGAATGTATGCTCAGCTACATAATGTGTACTAAAGTTATATGTTGTATTGTTGTTGTTTCTTATGGTACTTGCGTCTCTTGTTTTTTTCGTAGCGTCAACTAGGGCCAAGAGTACGACTTTGCTATTCACGCATCACTCATTCGCTTGCACAACCCCATTTTACATGAGGGCACATGCACACATCTCACAGATAGAACAACGGAAGAACAACCATGCCCAAACAGGGAGTCGAATCCAGGACTCCCAGATCAGAGGGAAGACGCGCTACCCCTATGCCAGGAAGCCGGCCTGCGCTATTTTAAATTAAAAGAATAAAAGTCATCCCTGTTAGTAATCTTTAAAAATATGAGATGAAACCAAATAAATTTTATTTTCCGAAGTAAAAAGTGTTATCTAATTATAAGATTTAAAAAAATTTCGTATTTTAAATGATTACATTTTTAATACTTTAAAATTTAAGCGCATAATTATGATCAGCGCTTTAATCTTCAAAATTGCCTCAATATGAAAATAAAAAATTAGCGATTGCTTAAACTTAAAATTCCAGAAATAGATATTACAGAAGGTATTAGAAATAAAGTCGTTAAATATTCTTGTCTAGCCGTGAAATCCTCTCTGTATTTATTTAAAAATGCACTGAAATATTCCTGCCCGCTTTTACACCCAAATCGATCTCAAGAGAAATTTTTTTCAGAATAAACAACAACAGTTTCGAAAAGAATATCTTTCAAGAGAATATTATCTGCCTTTCTGGAAGTCCATTTGTCCCCAAGGATTGTTAAACTGCTCATTCGAAAAGTATAGTAAGCTCTTAAGGTCTTCTTTCCAACATCGTGCGAAGCCTACGTCCCAGCATATTCCCTGGTTGACTTTTGATGCTCAGTTCGACGTCATTTTTACAGTCTTAGCAAGATACTATATTCCGAAATAAAGGGCGAAAGATACGTGCACAAAATATAGCGAAAAAAACCTGATAAAGTGTTACGGAACGCATAAGTTAGGAAGAAATATTATTTACTATGCTTTTTTTGTTTAATTTTTGAAAAGAAATTTATATTAATTTTATTCCTAATTAGTAAGAAAAAGAAATAATATCCTTTTCCTATTGGTTGCTCACCCATTCTTCCTCTTCAAACAAAATTCAACATTTTACAGAATTTGATGTAAGCTTGCAAAATGGTAATCATATAGTTTAGCGTAATTTTATTTACAGTTCGATTGGAAACAATTCTCGGACTATTTGATTTGAGGACGGACTTCATAATTTTGAATTAACACCAGATGACGAGGCTGAAACCTCAGTTGGCAGTCTTCGCCTTCCCTATATTTCAAAATCACATCAGGAAGAAGACATTTAAACCACGATTGCAAATTTAAAGATCACCAAGGTCTTATATAGGACAGATTTCTTGTATTTTGAAGTTGGTATTCTGCAGTCCGAAACCGAAACCGAAACACTCGGTCTCTGCGACCAGCAGAAATGTTTAATACAATGTGAGATAATAATGATTTTTAAATCTTTGATTACATTTTTCTGAAAGAGAATTTATGTAATAAATATTTGAAACATGGAACTGATTTATTCAATTATATTAAATCCTCAAGTGACTTCTTATCACCCAAGATAAATTATTTAGCATTTATACATTTTCAAGACCTAAAGAGTTTTGGAATTATTTGTTAAACATTTTTCAAAAAGAAATCTCAGAATCTCTTCGGCTCAATTTTCAAAAACATAGGCAATAATTATCATAATATAACTTGTATTTATTGCTACTTAGCAAGATTATAGAATGCCTGTTCGAATTTTTTTCTCCTGAAAAGAATTTACACTAACTTTGATGTGAAATAAATTATTAAAATTTACTCATTAATTTTTTTGTGTTAGATATCCATATATTTTAGAAATATAGAATCCGTATTTTTTATTCTGAAGATGTTTGATATCTGCATCTATTTAAATTAACTCTACATTTCCTTTAAGAAAGGTTTTTTAAGCACTTTCAATAAAAACATGAATAATAATATTCGAAATTTGCTTAAAAAAGCTACGCATGCTTACCGTTAAAGAATATGTTTAAAGAAGGGAATCCTTTGAACGAAACATCGTTAATTTTCTCATTTATTTCGTTTAATCTAATTATATATCTATTGTTAACAATACTGCTCTGATTTGCCTACAGCACTCTTTACTATCATATACATTATAAATTAAAAGCAGCAATACTGGATGGTATTAAGAATCCACCTTTTTTCAACAATTGTAATTTTTAATATCGCCGTGTTTATTTAATATTAATTATAAGGATTATTTACATTTTTATACATATCGTTTTTTATCACTTTGAGCTTTGTGGATTATTGGAACATGTTACTTAATTATGATAATTTAAATAATATGCAAAGAGGCTTTAATTAACTAGATTCGAATTTGCGAGAGTAAAATTATTATATATTAGGTATTCAGCTTTTAAAAAAGAAAAGTCATTAAAATTTTGAAATCCTTATGTAAATAATCGATCTAAAAGTTTTCTATTTTATTGCAAGCATTTTTTGACAGCAAAATATAATATTTATTACATAATTCAACATTTTCAAAAGAAAAGTCAATAAAATTTTGAAATCCTGATGAAAATTTGAAACTCGAAATCTTTGATTTTATCGCAAGCATGAATTATCCAGTCAGCTAACGACAAAAAATCATGTATAGTGTACTAGAAAAGTTTAATTACAAAAATTAACTATTAATGCTTTACAGAATTTATTTAGTTATAAAAAATAATTAGAATATAAGAGGCTTATACTGTAATGTGAGTTTTCATTATTTTAAAATTTTAATAAAAATTTTCTTACAGAGCAAATTCTTTTCCAACGTATAGCATTTTTGTACTAATTTCAAAGCGATTCGTTTTGATAAAATACTTTTTGGAGTTTAAATTTAAAGATATTTTACGTCATTAGATTTGTTACTTCGCAGAAGCATAATAATTTTTTCCCTTCATCAAAAATAAATTCAAGTTTCTTTTCACAACAATTTTCATTAATTCTCAATACGGATACAAACTTTCCGAATGCTGCGAAAGATTCTTTAAAGTAAAAACGTACTTTTTAAAAATAATTATATAGTTTGTAAACCTAAATTAATTACAGAAACTTAAGTGAGATTTTAATGCAATGTTTCGTAGTTAAGAATGTTTTAGAAATATTTGCGTAGACAATACTAAATTAAAAAAAAAGTATCCACTATTTATTTTAGAGTTCACTGAATTGTTAGCTAGGAAAATTAATCATTAAGGGAGCTGAATATACTTCTGAATCATTTATAATTGAATTTACAAATTGCACAAAACTAAATTAAAACTGCATTTACAGACGTGTTTTCATGTTATATTGTACTTGAAATAGTTAATTAACACTTTCAAAATTGGTTTCTCACCTTATGTCTGAAATGTCACAAAATAGATCATAATATAAATCCCTTGATCTTCCTATGATATTCTCCTGTCCACTATGCACAAAATTCATTTACAGATAAAAATTTTCTTATAATTTTTCTAAAAATTTAGATTAAAATAATATGATCGATTAAGCTTTTTGCTTGTATCACATGTTTTGCATTAGTCTGCTTTAATATTTATTAAATTTTGTATTAAAAAATCAAGTTATATTTGATATTCTTATATTCCGTTATATATTTTTTCTTTTAAAAAACTCGGATTTAAACATTGAGATATTTACTAGCCAAATGTAGCTCTCAGATATCTCAAAAGTTAATTTATATCAGCTATTTATTTAAGGAAACAACATTTTTTGATTGTGAGAAGGACTATTTATTTTTGGAGGGCAGTTCAAAAACTAGGCAAGGGTTATTATTTTTAGATAAATTTATTAGATACAACAGCTTAACCAACAAGGCAATACATTAGAAAAAATTTAAAGTATTAAAAATGAATTAAAACAAAGGGATTCTCACTCTTAAAAAGAACATGAAGGGGCCTTTAGCTCAGAAGATTCGAATAAGAACTCACTTCCGTGAAATCTACATTTCAGAAAGCTTGAAATTGTGTGACGACGTATTTGAATTCTTGACCCTAGAGATGCGAAATCCAATGGAGAAAGTGGCGTCGGCGATAAAATTAGTTCATTTATTATTCTTTTAAGCAAAACTCTAACAAAAATTTTATTTGTTTTAATCAATTTCTTATCAGAAAAGATTAAACCTGTTTCATATTATATGGAGCAAGAATGAGTGCAACGAATAACCGATTATCTGTATATCCTATTTAAAAGCAATCTGCATGTTACTTCTTAGTCAGCTATCTTTGACTTTTTTTTCTTCTCTACAGCACATAGATAGGATTAGAGGGACGCAGATCAAAGATTCGATTTCACCGAACATCCAATACGTATGTAGGTCTATTAGTAAACATCAACTCTTGTCACAGACCTCTTGCTTACAAGAAGTGGAAATTTGGGACGGATTGCCGGCTTAGACTCCATCGTCATCTTTTGATTAAGTTCTAATTTACCAAAACCTTCAAATTGAATTAAATCCTGGCAATTAATCTAATTGAACTTGAATTAAGGACTAATTAATGTGCGGTGAACGGAATCATATGAAAATTCTCGATATCTTTTATTTAGTCTAATCTGAAATGATACCGTTAATTGCACTGAGTAACACATTTTTCTTTTAAGGAATTAGGAAGTACTGACAAATTTTCTTTCTTTTTTTTAATATTTCACCGAGAAAAAATATTCGCTAAATAAGCATTTCACTATTCATATTGAATTAGTGGTAGTAATTTTTTATCAGGAATTACAAGATTTATCTCAATTACTCTTGAGTTATTTAATCCATACATTTCAGGAAAATTTTATTACAAGACAATAAATGAAATTCTTAAATCTCAAAAGTGGTCATTAATTACAAAGTATATGTTCTTGTTATGATATCCTTTATAAAGGGAATTTCGATCGCCTTTGCTTTCATTTCTTTTAATCACATATATATGGAAGGGTTAAAACCATTTTGATATTCTAAAATAGGATAATATTCTTCATTAAACAGTAGAATAAAATGAAATTCTCGGTGAATACATCTTATATCTTTAATGTTTTTAAAATACTTAAGTGTCAGATGTCCATAATGCATAAAAATAAATTTGAGCGTAATTTTGTGAACATTCGCCTGCTGTTGACATTTACCAAAGTGAATAAATTAAATTTATTTTAATCGCATACAGGAATAAAATGAGAGTTCCATCGTCAAATATTTTGGGCGAAAATTTCATAACTTCCAAAATTATGTAATACATTTTATTATAAATGCATGCAAAGAGTAAAATAAATTCTTTTACATTAGATGTATTGTTCAATAAAGCACCAAGTGATATTTTTAAATACTGAAATAAAGGACTGGAGTTTATAAACATTGAAAAATTACAGAAAACAATTGCGGCACTTAATTATTCAGGAGAAACTTTCTATTTTTGACACTTTCGAAATTCAAGAAAAAATGTAGATTGCTTCCAAAATGCAGATCTTAGTGATTTTAAAATTAAAAAGGAGAAGTTAATAATAATGCTTTATACTTAATAACACTAAATTAAGTAATAAATGGGAATCAAACTAGTTAAATAAACGTAATAAAATTAATCAATTTTTTTTAACCAGAAAAAGTTTTTTCATGGAAAAAGTTTCCTGTTGAATTCATGATAACATAACACTTCAAACATTTATTACAATACATAGTATCAGGTCAAAAGGTTTTTCACTTATTAAGAAGGAAAATTAAATATGAAATAAATGAGATTATATAACTTTCTAAGATTCCATTTTTTATATTGTATACTAAATTTTTGTGTTTTGAATCCTCGACACATTTATCTAAAACTACTCATTCGTATTTTAACGTTATGTTCATGCACTTTTCAAATACCCTCAGGTATTTGAATCGATAAAAGGTTTAAATTATTTATTCATATGATTCAAAGTAAACACCGATGATAGATAATTATTTGAAGGAAAATTGCATGCTAGTATTGTTGAGAATTTTCGAAAAACTATAGTCTGATTTATTGCAATAAAGCGATCATATGAATCAGAATAAAAGGTAATTGTAACGATTATTTTGACTAGGAAACGGATAGAATTATTTATTATAGCCCGAATGTTTCCATAAAAATTTAAAGCATTTTCACTCCTTGTAGAAACAAAGGATTATTGATCCGAATTCCGTTGGTTGATACTCTGTATTGCCTCCTGTTGATCTTCTTGAACTTAGCTTATTTCTACCTGTAAGAATTAGTCGAGACTCACAACTCTTGAATATATAATCTTGATTTTAAAGTGTTTTGTTTTCATAATAAAGTGATGCGAATTTAATGTTTGCATTCGTGACTTCTATAGATTAAATAATTTATTACTAAATGCTAATTTCCATATAATTTATGGTTTTAAACTAAAATTTGATTTTGTTGTCATGCTATGATGTAAAATCAGTTTCATTGTCAAGTTAAAATCCGAATATGATCTCTATTTCTAACTATATCAAAACGTCCTAATTTATAATCAGGATTCAGGATTCTTAAATTTTCAGGATTACCAGACATCATAAATTTCCCCCCTATATTAATTGAATTTAAGCTATGAATATTCTTGTGATGATTTATTATCAGCATTTTGTATGTTGTCTAAGAACAAAATTTTTCAAAGGAAAATTATCATGAAAAAAAAAGAAATATCAATCAGATTTAAGTAACAATGAAAGAAATTAAAAATGAATTTTCGGTGGAGGTACTCGTACTTTCAATGAACCAATATTTTAAATATATTCTTCCTTAGGTACACAAATATTTGCATTTTGAACTCTTATACTTTATTTTCATTAAAGGTATTTGATGCTGAAAATATTCATTCGTATCAGTTAGCATATTTTTAAAGCTGACATATCTCTTGATATGTTTTCTTGTATATCGATATTGGAAAAGGAAGCTCTAAATGATATTAATCTTTTTTTACAGAAATAAATAAAAAAACTGATATCAGACTCTAATCGTTTAATGAAATACTTCACTTTTACATGAAAAATATTTCCGTTATTTAAATATCAATGCATTATTTAACAATAGGACCATATTTATGGGAACAAAAATATGCTATTTTCACTTGGAAGAAAAACTTCACAAGGACTCTTAGAATTCTCATTCTACAAATACATCAGCTAGCATATCAAAATAAGGGGATTATTCAGCAAAATAAATATTCCCATCTCTCGTATCCATAACAATGTAAGCCTGCATTCTTTAAGGCACATCTTGCGAATGCATTCGTAATGCTTTCTAAAAAGAGCTTTCGTTAGCATTGATTATTGTGGCATCAACAAAAAGACAGTTGACTCTACATAAACCTATACTTATGGATAGAAGTAATGTTAGACAAATGCAAATATCGATATTTTTCTGCAATACATGTAATGCTGAACACCGCCGGCATCTTGCCAAAATAAGCATAAAAAAGCACTATTATTGCGTGATGCGCGTCAAAACGACATTATTGATTGTTTTTGTTTCCTGCTTCTCTTTTATGTACGAAAGAATTTATTAAAGTTCAGGTGTATGGCAGTCTTAATGTCAGGCGTGAAAACAATACCGCTTCTCCTTTTTAAACCTCTGTTTCATTTTTCAATACATGAAAGATTTTTTTCTTGTTAATATCTTTTTGGTTTTATGATTATTAGCTGAATTTCTTCGTTTTCATGAATCATACGTTAAACTAAAATATTGTGCAAGTGATTTTTGTAATCAGTTGTCAATATTATAAAATAATAGATTAAAAAAAGTATTGTTAATTAAGTACAAGTTTATTGTAGTAACTGTAAATAATAAAAAAAATCATTGAACTTGAAAGGAAAAAATCATTGGCCTGAAACATTCCAAATTTTACCACTTTGTTGCTAATAATTTGTTATATAAATGTAATTTTCGGATAGATGGTCTTCTTGCACTTCTAGTGCTAATTGTTGACGATCAAATTGTTCCATAGCAAAAATTATCTACCTAAAATAGAATGATTTTTTATCACAATTTAATTATCTGTTTAAATGAATACGGAACATAGACAAAGTAATCTGAAAAATTAATTATAAACATTTTCATTCGATTAGATTTAACTAACTACAATTAAAACATTTTAATTAAAATTTCTTTATTGCAATTTTTCTGACTAAAAATTTAAAGTTTAAAAAATTAAAAGTTAAAGTTCCATTGTTCCAAAAACGTGATAGAGTAATTATTTTTTTTTATTTTTTATATTTTTTGTCGTATTGCTCTAAAATTAATATATAAAAATTTAAAGGAACATAAAGATGTGATTTATTGAACGATGGAATGATATTAACTGAATATTTTGGGTATGGAAGCTATTCAGTGTCTTTGATTTTTGATGAAATCCTTTCTTATTATATATTTCAGATTATTGAAACTGGATATTCATTTATGAAAATTGATCTAAAAATTGCAAATCTTCTTCCTTTCACTTTTCCTTAGATTTGCTTCGCGCAAATTTTTCTCTCCATTAAATTGAAACAGTTTTCTTGATGGTATAAATCCTTAGAAATGCCTATATATCTATTTAAAATTCCTGATTTTTTTACGGGATTTTTTTTTTTTTTTTTGACATTGACTAACATTTCTAAAACACGTATGAAAGTTCTATTAACGCGAGCGTAGATGTTTGAAATTACTCATGGATATTTTTGCAATAACAATAGATACGCTTAACTTTGTCCGCTCAACTTTGTTTCTGATTCCAAACTGCACGAATTTTTATTTTTCAAAAAAAAAGTTGAGTGAAGGGATGTAAATTAATGTAAATAATGTAGAAAATAATTAAAATACTGATTGATATCAAAATATCTTTTTCTTACAAAGTACTTCCCTTCTTTAAATTAAAACTATGTTAAACAGATAATTTTATTTAAAATTATTACAAAATTGAAAATTTCAGAAAAATAAAAACTCTTTGTCAGCGGAATCACTGAGCATTGTGGTATATTACAGAGATAGAACTTTCAATTGTAATATTATTTCTAATTCATATTGCTAAAACTTTTCATCACTTTGTCATAAAAATAACTTATTCTTAGATTGATGGGTTTTACTTGATTTTATTACTTAACAATAATAATATATAATTTATCAATACTTTCTACAATGTGATAAATTCCAGAAATGCTTAATACTCTGTTAATATTTACTTATTTTATAACTCTCATTAATTAAAAAATTAATAATACTCAGAGGATTTTTTTATTTCATTTCATGCTACAGAAAGCAAAATATTCGCTGAAAATCAAGACACAGAAATAACATACCTCTCATGCATAACACAATTTTATCAATGCACTTATTAACGGTAAATTCTAAATATGTTAAGACAGCCAAGGGTATACATTAATTTTTAATAGTTTTGTGAGAAAATATTTTACAGAAAAATACAGATTACTGTAAAAGTTGTCTTGACGTATTTTATGAAATAATATTATTATTTTGTTTAGTATTAGATACTGTCAAAATTGTACTGATAAAATATTTTTGCTCACTATGTACTTATATATATTTAATTGATATTTGAAAACTGAATAGAACTTGTGAAACTCGTTTATGTAATAATATTTTATATTCGTTAATTCAAAGGGATAATTTAGATAGAAATTAAAAACACTTAAGTAGATTTTCAATTACATAAATTAGTCTATTTATCCTAGATACTCCTTATTTTCTACATACCTTTTTCTGTATTAATATCTTTGAGACGTGAAATCGAATTGGCTTAGAATCTGACAAAATAAAATACAGGAACTTTGATTAAAAATACAGAAAATTTGTGAAGCTTTCTGTTCACGAAATAATATTCAAGTTCCTCGGAGGAATTTTGATTAATTATTATAATGTGCTACACGAAAATAACGAATAATTCGAAACTAAGCCACATTTAGAACTTCAGAACTTTAATTTAATCCACGAAACTCAGTATTACTCATTCGCGTTGCACGTTCTTAATATCGTTCATTTTGCATTGGACTTCACATTGCAATGAAGCCATTGTCTCCATTGATTCTACTCTAGGTGTGATTAATTCATTTCTCTTATCTGCATGTGAACCAGCAACAGACGTTTCTACTGGGGATTCATGATCTTCCCTTGGCTTAAATGAGACATGGAAATTTACTATCCCTTTCCTTTAAGCTAAGGACTCCTCACGGAGGATCGGCCTGATTAGTTTTACTTTTGTCGGCTGAAGTCAGTTCCGGTTTATTTGTAACGTCCACTTGAATGCATTAAACACTGAAGGTATGCAGGATGTTTTAAAAGTCGACGTAGCGCTTTAATTTTAAATATATATTTAATTAATTGACGTAAAAGAGTGCAATTTGCAATAAAATTCTTATCATTGTGTAAAATACTTTTTTTTACAAATAAATAAAAATAGTTCAGAATTTTTAATATACGATACAAGACAAGCAATTAGATAATTTATTTCATCTCAAGGAGTTATTAAATATTCATTTTGTACAGTCTAATACCTTATTTAACTGTTATATCTTTTGTAGCATGAACCACTTCCATAGAGTAACGTTATTCAAGTCACGCGTTATCTAGCACTGATTGTGGAACTGCGCGCTATACTGCGCGCGTAACTCATATGAAAATGATATAAAAACAAAAAAATTGCATCCATGGAACCCCTCTCCCAGTTTTTGAAGTAGAATGATATCTAGGAACAAAATTCTAAATCAACAAAAATCAAAAGAAGGGGAAGACTTCTATTCCATGAAATTTGATTATGTATCTATTTTCAAATATATCAAGAACATTTGATGCATACTAGATTACATCATGGAAAATTGAATCAGGTAAAACTAGAAAATTCTAATATATGAAATGCTCTTTGAATTGATTCATCGATCATTTCTAAATTTAAATGAATAACCACAATTTGGCGACTCGTATATTTTACAAACTAAGCAGCTGACCAAGCATTTAAACGATTTTCTGTATTAAAAGTACTGGATTGAATTTTTTCATTTGAAACAGATTGCCCTCATTTCTTGAGAATCATGTGAATCCAAAATTCCATTAAACGAAACTTTTACGTATAAATAGATGATGCAGATTCTTTAACATACTTTTTATATTTCTCTCCCTCTGAGGGCACTAATATTAGTATGTAAATCGGTTTGTTCTTGATTCTGAAAAACTTGCGAAATTTACTTTTTTCTATGCGCACAATTAGTACCATGTCAAATTATTACTATCAACAAGACCGCTATCCTTAATTTAAAGGTATCTGCATCCGTAAACACATTCTAAAGCTTAAATGCTGTTATTGTCATGTATTCTGCTAAAAATTTTAGTTATCCATGCTCAACGCAAATTTTTAGTTAGTCATTTAAAGACAATGTTATTTCACACAATTTAAATACAGTTCTACGAATTTATTACCTAACAAACTAGTAATTTCTTAACTGGAAAACGACATTATTTATAGTAAAAATTAACAACATTTATTAAAAAAATTTTAACCATTAAAGAAAGAGAAATGACGATTTGAAATGATGAATTATTGGCAAATTCGGTGTTCATGCTTTAACGCAGATTAATATCTATGGCATAGTAGTTTGAGGCATTCCCAAGACTAAATAATAATGTTTGTTATCCAAAAAGTTAAAAACATTCTTACTGTCAATTTAATTTTTTTAATTATTTTCATATATTGATGCTCTTTTGGTAACTAAATTTCATGAAGCAGAAGAATAAGAAATTATTCAATGAACGCATTTCTGTCTTATGTTTTTAATTATGTTTGTTATTTTTCCTTGTTCTTAAGGGAATTGTCAGTTTCTCATTTCTATATATATCTTTATTCAATATAAACGTTAAATTTAAATAAATTTCTAACATTACCTATTTTGGGGGGTATTTATAAACGAGAAATGCAGGTCAATTATTAATATTCAATGTATTTAGACAGCTAGTGTCTTTCTAGGTTGTAAATTCAAAAAGAAAAAAAATGTTAGTTACTTTTTATTCTTAAATTATATGAAATTGATGTTTTCTGGATAAAGTCGTGAGAAAAACTAAGTAAATAGGTAAAATTTGCATTTATTAATGCATTCTTTTTAATCTAAAATTTTGTAAAACTTTTTTTCTAAAAATAAAATGCATAATTTCATTCGAAAATGAAAATATTTAAATAAACATAATTAAGAAATCATTAATAATGTAAAATCATTTAACTGAATTTGTGCCATCTTTATAATTATATTATCTTTATAATTTATTTGTTTCTTTACAGTTAGTGATGGAAACCCAGACGCTAGAAGGCTATATGATGACCTCATATCTAGATACAATAAGCTGGTGAGACCTGTGATGAATGTTACTGATCCTCTGACCGTTCACATAAAATTGAAGTTGTCACAACTGATAGAAGTAGTAAGTATAAAACTATTTTATTAAGCATTGAAGAGGTTTACTAATGCATCATGCATGCAGGGAACAGAATAATTTCTTAAGTAGTACATAACTACTTTAGAAACTTTATATAAAAACTTATGAACTGTCTGCTCAACCGAAATGGCAACAAATTTAAGAAGCGATTTTTTTTTTATCTAGTTACATCTTAGCTAAAACGAAGCAATTAAGAGTGAATGTTCAATTAATTCTCAAGAATAATTTTAGAATGTGAATTTCAATTAAAAAGAAATAAATCACAAATCCTTATTTAATTTTGTGGAAATTAAAGAGGAATAAATTAGAACATAACGAGAGAAAATTATGGATTGCTGCCTTATTTTATTAACTGTTGTTCTTTACATTAATTTAGTGAGAAAATATTTATAAAAGGTTACTCAATAATTCTCTGAAAGAAGTGCAAACTTTTTTCAAAAAACAAACAAAAGATTAGCTTCTGTTTATTCCTGCGTGTCAAAGGAATTCAGAAACATGAGGGACTGAATTAAGCTTAAGTGAATGGAGAAACGTTCTGTGTGAAAGTGGACATTGTGCGTGTTACATGTGCAGAAAATCTATTTGAAGCCAATCTGAACAGAATGCAATGATAATTCGGCTAAATCACGCATTGGGAACCAGCTTTTCGAGATACGAACCCTAATTGTCGCTTTTAATCACGCTATTCCACAATTCTAGTTATTCTTTAGATTCCGTATGCACTTTACAGACTTTAATAACTCACATAGATTTTTGTAACAAATAAAATAATATTAAAAGAGTAAATAATAATAAAATGTATGAAATTTTATCATACCTTTTACTAGTATTATGTTCTTAAAATAATAAATGAAAGCTATGGAACTGTATTAAATAATGTACCAGAAGCGAGAAAGAAAGTGGTTTACAGGCAAAAATTTGCACAGTTTAAAAATGTGTCTATATAAGCTATTTTTTTTATGCCGGAAATTTTCAGGGACTAATATCCCGGCGTATCAGCTGGTTCATCGTTATATTATTTATCTTCAATTTCAGTTAAATTGTTCAAATATACCTTCATATCAACGATGCCGTGAAATTGCCAGACATTAGACACGAGTTACTTTAAATATGTTACATATATTCCGCTCATTGTACTAATACTTTCTAAGGGAGACCAGTTATATGATATTTAACGCTATTTAAAATGTAAATGCATTTTTTTTCAGCTGTCTTATAAATTTCGCGATATTGCAACTTTACTTTTTATACGGCTCGTAAGCTACACACATATTAAATAAAATCCATCTTCTATCATTTTCACCACTGAACAAAAGTTACGTCATCAGAAAGATTATGAAACAGTGAAAGCTAATATTGGAAATTAGGTAAAAAATAATTAATCTCCAAAATTCAGTAAAAAAAAAAATTCAAGACTTTCCAACTCATTTTACTGAAAATAAAATATTTCAAATTTTAAAAATATGTAAAATTCATATTTGTTCGATGATATTTTTGGAAATTATTGCAGAAAAACGCCAAAGTTCAGATATTTTTAATCAAATGAAATTTCAAAAAATCTCTCCGAAATACACAAGTATAAATATATATACGCCATCTGATAGTTGTAGGTCAAATGATCTGAGCTGTAGAGTGCCAACATGCACACACATATCCATTTTTATTATTACTATAGATTATTGTATGGCTAAATAAATTAGATGTATTTAAAATAAGAAAAATTCTGAAAACCTTAAAAGAATGTTTGGTTAGTGAATTGATAATGCATATAACATTTATTTATTCAAACTTGCCACTAATGATCTGTAATGGTAATTTCGTGGGGGAGTGCCGGCTGAAGTGTCGTCCTCATCATTTGACCATTTTTCAGAATAAAGACGTCCGTTTCAAAATAGTCACTCCGAAAATGTACCTTTCAACTGGGGTGTTAAC
Source organism: Argiope aurantia (assembly GCA_026543865.1). Lineage (NCBI taxonomy): Eukaryota > Metazoa > Arthropoda > Arachnida > Araneae > Araneidae > Argiope > Argiope aurantia. The sequence continues at coordinate 52,245 of JAPMOR010007813.1, read as the reverse complement.
TGCTTTTTAACAAACTGTTGGCAATATTTCTCCTTAATATCATATCATAATATATCATATCATTCCAAATATTTAATATATCATATCATTCCAAAGTACTTTTATTTATTACAATAATGCTAATTGATATTCAACTTCGCAAGCCGTTAAAATATATGTAATGAGAAGTACCATCTACTATTTTTAAATTTACTCTTCTTTTAAAATATCGCATGAAATAAGTTTTGGATTGAAGAATATATTTGTGCGCTTTCTGAAGAAAAATATTTCTATTCCATAATTCAAAAACGTTCCGATATGCATGGCATTAAGATTTCTAAATGCAAATAAAGCAGTATAATTAATTGGAAAGGCAAAAACTATCAAACATTATTTTTACATGGAAAGGAGACATGGAAATACATAAAAATGTACATTCTACTTCAAATATTTCTAAAGTTACATAGCTGATAACAAGAGTAAATCTGCATACTCCAGTGCAAAGGCTTTAAACAGATATGTAGAAACAATAAATGAAATGATAAACGAAGACAACTTAACAACGCTAAAAACAGAATTTTCACCTCTTTTAATGAGACATCTGGCTCATTGCAGAATAATTTGTATAGCCCTATATGAAAACTATTTAATAGGATATTAATGGAAATACATTATCATTCTTGTTGACTCTTGGGTTTACCTAAACGACTGCAACAAAAACAGGTCTATTTACTACCGGAATCGAAGAAAATGTACAAATCTGGATGTCTCAAAGCAGAAAAAAAGTTTCAGTAAGGGATTTATGATTGTAAATATTTTCTACAATTGGAAATTAAAATTAAGAATAATTATAAAAAATATTAAAATCAATTCAGCGTACTATCAAGAGAAAGTTTCAGGCCCTATTTTTATAGAAGAAATTTCATTTCCTTACACCAATGAATTTCACGAAATGATGTTTCATGAGAACAAATCTGCAAACCATACTTTGAAAAGTACCACTATATTCTTTAAAGAAATCAAAACTGATACAGTTATTGCATATATACCTTTTCAACATATTCGTGCAAATCCCTCACTTATGGACTGTTGTGCCTTTGGTGTGTTGAAAAATGCTCATTCTCAGCACAAATCCACCACAAACCAATGACTCTGGAAATTATAGTAGAAGAGGACAGGAAATCAAGACGTCTTGAAATTTTACTGAAATCACGATACAGACTCATAGTACAGAAAATAGAATATTTAAAAAAATAATCGTTACAATGTAAACTTTAATTAAGCGGTTAGGAAATTTCGTAAAACTTGTTTACTGAATAATGTCTAGGATTTTCAAAAGTTTTTTTTTTAATCTAGACATCTCATTATTTTTGAAACATGTACGATCGCATATCACTGAACCAAATATAATTCTTTAAATCCTATAAACAAATTAATTACGAAAGATCTTTGTAGCTAATTAAAAAATATATGCTTTAAGTCAGTAAATGGGTTTTAAATGCACTTTTTGTTCATTAAGAATTTAGGCAAATGAGAAAGAATGCTAACGCATTCTTCACATGACAATTATCGAGATGATTACATGTTCTATAAAGTTTATTGAAGAAAAGATAAGCTATACTTCAAAGAAATAGCGAATCTTCCTAGCGAGGAAATTGATGATAAGTTACCTCAACAATGCTCCATCATATTTCTTAGAATATCTGAAGTTTAGAGTTTTATTCTTTCTCATCTTATCGAAAAGCACTTCCCATAAATTTTTATTATCAATGTTTTCTTGGAGATCCTGCTCGATAAAGCGTGCGAATTGAAGTTTGTTCTTCGAGTTATGAAACAACCATCGTTTCATAAAAGAATAATAATGACTAGTTCTGATTAAATACTTTTAGGAAAATTTGTTCGTGTTTAATAATTCTTAGTCTTTTAAGAGTATGTAAAGTTCTCATTAAGGGGCATTATCATAATCATGCTGATAAACAAGAAGCCCCACTTTCTTTTATATCCCTACTGAAGCATTTTTAATTTTTGTTTTTGTAGTTGTTAAGTTAATTGTAGTTGAATATTTTAGTTTATGATGCAAGTTAGAGCTAATATAGAAACTGTATTTGAATTCAGCTTCTTGCAAAGAAAACAACATAGAAATACTAATTATCGCGATTGATTTCCTAATTGAAATGTTTTAATTACAAAAAATTATACTTAAAATTGTAGTTACTAATTAGGAATTCTTATTGATTCTGATTGAATTTTTATACTGATGCAGAATGCTCAAAGTCAGATATTACTTTTTAATTTTGTATTTAGTTCCGTCTAATCTTAATTTGTAGTTATTCTTTATTTTTAACTTATTTAAATGCTAAAAATATTAATTAAATTCAGTCTATAAAAAATTGAAATATTGACCATATAATATGATATTTCTATTACATTTTTCAAGAACTGAGTCATGCCCTTGTGTAACCCATCGCTCTAGATAAGGATTCGTTTAATATAGTTTTAGAATTAAATGTACCTCAGAATAGGAGCACAGTCAAAGTTTGCAATTGCAAGAATTATATTTCATTCAAAAACGAGAGAAGTGTTTGGATGTTGCGATTGCTAAAGCCATTCCAAACCCGATTCCATACCCATCATGTATTCATCCCCCCCCCCATTCCTTTCATATAAAATTTATTTATTTTAAGTAAGTAGTTTTTTTCTGTATAAAAAAATTAAAATATTTGAAAAATGATACTTTTTTTATAGTTTACATTTGAAGGTGTGTTTTTTTTCCCCGAAAAGGAATCTTAAACATTCAATTTTGAAAATTAATATAATTTGTCTTTAATTTTTATTTACGTAGTCAAGAAAAGGTTTTATGATTCCTCATTCAAAATAAACTGAATTTTTATCATAAAATTCGAGACAATTTTTAGTGTTATAAGAGAATGTATTTACATGAGGATTTACATATTTTTTCCAAGAAGAATAGGATTTTCGTTCACATTTTCTAGGAAATTTAGAACTTGCTTCTTCTTCCGTTCTGCATCATGATCATTTTCCAAAGTTTCATCACTAGCAAACGAATCTGAACTATCTTCATTACTATGGGTAAGAACACATGTGTAAAGTTCAGTTATATTAACGTCCCGTTTAAAGCAACACTTGGGCTATTTTGGGACGGACCTCGTAATTTTGAACCGCGGTCAGATGACGAGGACGACACCTGAACTGGCACCCCCTCTCCACACCACACCAACGGGAGGACGTTTGGTCAGGACGGATTTTACGTGCAACTGACCCCCTTACACGACGATTCTTCGGTGGAATCGGGTCTCGAACCTGGAACCCTCCGGTTCCGAAGCCGAGACCGTACCACCAGGCCACCGCGGCCCACACATGTGTAAAGATCTCTGAGTCTCTGTTGCTCGGAACGTTACCGTAACCATAACGTTAAATACATGTGAAATACTAGCACACGCACGGGTCAATTTGAGTAAAAGGAGGGATACACTGATTCACTGAGTTTTAATGTTCTTATGTTTGTTTGTAATTATGGCACTTGCCACGGACAAGCCCCGTCGTCAGAGAAAGCCGAGTTTAAGCCTGAGGGGGTGCGTCTCGTGTTTCTATAGTAGCGCCAACCAGGGCCAAGAGAACGACTTAGCTACTCACACATCACTCATTCGCTTACACAACCCCTTTTTACAGGAGGGCACATTCACACATCTCACATATAGAACAACGAAAGAACAACCATGCCCAAAGCGGGACTCGAACCCGGGACGCCCAGATCACGAGGAAGATTCGCTACCCCTATGCCAGGACGCCGGCTCTTATATTCTTCTAGCTTTTACACGAAAATAAAAGATTCAAGATTTTATAAATTCACTGCATTTCTAAATAAAAGAGAAAAGATAT
>JAPMOR010007813.1:22298-47966 GCA_026543865.1 Argiope aurantia | reverse complement strand
TATATATATATATATATATATATATATATATATATATATATATATGCGAATATCAGTCATCGCGATAACTAGAAAACAAACAATTAGAAAAATAAAATTTAATATACAAATCTCTTAGTATAAGCTTATGTCTCTTTTGTATCTGTTATTTGTCCTTTTCTTTCGGTTAATATTATACAAGTGCAAGTTTCGGAGAGACCACTCCCGCCAGCTTTAAGTAATGGTGAAAAGAAATACAGAAGGCGTTTGCTGTAAGAAAAAAAATGACTGAAAGAATGGTTAATCGTGTGCAGGGTATTGCACAAATTTGCTTAATGTGACCGCCGCTATGTTCCTGTAAAATTACCAAGTCAATGTACAATCCTCTTAAAAGTAAATTTTAACTCGTGTAGTATTCACATAAGCAATTTTCTGAAGAATCTACTATTGTCATTAGGGATTGCAATATCGGAACAAAATTTCTTTACCAGTATTCCGTATTTTTTGGGTCTTAATACAGGGATACCAGTTTTAATACCGGTATTAGAAATTTTAGAAAAAGAAAGGAAACACAAGTGTTTCTTTGTTTTATTTGCCAGTTTTATTAAGGTATAAATATCACAAAAAATTCTAACTTATAAATTATAACAGTATATAAAGAATCGCAAATAAAGTAAAGGAACATCTTGTTTATTATAATCACAAAAAAAGTGTAAATATCACTATTCAGTCTGTCGAACTATTACAAATTTTTGAAATGTGATCTTAAAAAACATAATGCATCATTTGTACTGTCATTAAGCCTGAAAAGTAATTTTGTGCAAAAATTACTATCTGTCGAAAACGCTCTTTCTGCATTACGCTTAGCAATGCGCAATATGTTTTTTCCAAGTATTTACCTCTAAATCCCTCATCTACAAACAAATCGATTCCTCTTCGGGTGGTTTTTGGATATAGCTGATTGTATTTTGGTTTATTGAATTTTTTTTATTTATTGCTAATTGCAATTTTTGGTCAAGAGACAATTACTTTTCACTATCGATATTAGTATCATCATAATCTTCGATAACTGAACCGAATTCTTCTGAATGTGAATAGGTTTGTGGGTAAAAAATTTTAAGAAAATTTACTGTAAACTTAACCAGATTTGAATTGGTTATTTTCTTTTCTTCTTTTTCATTTTCATTTTTAAAATCATTATAATTATGTAAATGCCATAAGACATTTCATATTTCGGTATGCCTTTTTTCTGTGCGATTTTTCAATGTAATATATAATTCTTCAAATAGTGATGTGTGCTGCCCTTTCAGTGACTGCAACATGAAGTTTATTGTTGCATTAGCTGTTAATAAATTAAAATCTCTCCGACATAATGTCTCAATAGTCATCTGATGCAGTTCTGATTAAATCGAATTCACTATCTGAAAAATTAATTTACAGGTTTAAATCTATTATTGAGTTTTGGATTGGATTTCTCAGTTTCAAAAATCGTTCCATCATTAGGAGTAAACTGTTCCGACGTGTTTTAGAATCTAATATTAACATATATTCTGTTTTATTTTCAGTTAGTATATATTTTAGTAATATGTCAATTTTTATAGGGGAAACGTTTAAATATCTTATCAATTTTTCGAACTTTATAAATTATAGGAAGCAATTCTTGATGGGTTAATATTTCATCCTCATTAACAATATCGTCTTCAACAGTTACATTGTCATCATCTATATTGCCAATATCACTCCCTTCAAAGTTGGAATTCGAAGTTTCTATATCCAAGTACTTGGATTCTTCTGTTCTTTATTTTTTTGGTATAATACATCTATTGCTCCTAATTGAATTCCATGAGCATAGCACAATTGCTGATTTGCACCAATCAACTTTCCAACTTTTTTCATAACTGTTTCTCCATCAGTCGTTATGGATCCAATATCTTATATCAGGGATAATCCATGTTTCACTAATTTAGATTTAAGCAATTAATTAAGCCATTAATTAGCTAATTAATTTCGTCTGTTAGGGAGACATGAAAAAAAAACGTATACTATTTTGCTATGTTGGCGATCCCTGAACATATAGTGGAGACAATTTTAAAAATTTCTAGCAAATTCCGTAAAAACGGTATTTAAACTTGTGAATAGCGGTATTACAAAATTGTACAAATGGCTGAAAATACTGGTATTCGGTATCCCGGTATACTGGTATTGCAATCCCTAATTGTCATGAATGCGATAAAAACAAATTCCGATGTTATTGCCCATAATGTTTTGTCCGATGTAAAAGCCAGTGCAAATAATGTTACAAATTTGACAAGTCTATTGTAAAAGTAATAATTATACTTAACATTGTTCCTTTTTAATTATTTAGATCCATATATTCAATGAGATTTTTAATCTTTCAACTAATATTCAATTAACATTTTAATAGTTATTGAAGATTTCTCGACTTTCGTTTCAAATGTAGTGTTGCGAATAATCAGACGCAAAGCAAATAGTGTACTGCTTGGGAAATATCTCTTAAAATTAGGTTAAATGAAAATCCGCATTTTCATTTTTAATTACAAGATATAAAAATTCTGCTAATGAGTATAAAAAAGACATTTGAAGTTTTGAAGGAAATTTTAGAAAAGGAATACTGCGATTTATTTTTCGAAGTGAAAGTGCAAACTTTTGTGCAAAGAACTTTGCAACAATTAATTGCTGTATTTTTTATCATATATCATATAACTAGATTTCATTTATAGAAGCGCATATTATGTAAAAGTAGAGTCATTCAAAAATTCTCGATGGTACTTAACCACACTGTATTTTATACAACGTGAAAAATTGTCCAGTTTCTAATAGTCTTTGCTACTGGAAATTTTTTCATTCTATTTCTAAATGAGTCTAGTGCACATTTAATTAAGACACTGCAGTCTTTACTCGATCATTCATTTTTTTCTTATACCTTCAAAATCCGATCTCAATTATCACTGCGTACTTCATAATTTTTACAGCCTCTTTAATTGACTTAAGGAGCTTATCTTGAAGAAGACTACGCGAATGGATATTAATCATGTTGAATTTAAAATACGATAATGTTAATTAAAAGGTTAAAATCAAGGGTGTAGCTCTCTGAAAGTAGAAAATAATCAATGACGTAGTAAATGGACCGTGAAGGTGATTAGAAAAACTATTTAGGATAATTGTAGTTCTTAATGTGTCAAGCAGCAAGGAAATATTCATAATTTAAGAGAAATTCGTTTTGTTATTTTGCTGTTTAAAATATCTCACTAGTCATAGTTTTAAATCCTAAAGCTTCATTTTTTTGCTAAATGTTGGATCTGCAATGATTTATTAGGAATAAATTATTTTTATGAAAAATGGCAAAGAAAATTTTAAACTAATATTGATGTAATACAAACATTTCTCATGATTTATCGAAACCTTAACTTTTTATATATAACTATTTCCTTTACTTTATTACTTAGTGTTTATAAATATTTTTATTATTATTTAATAACTAGGAATATGATTTTAGATTACCATTTCATTTTTTAGATAACCTTCTTTAAAAATCTCCAAAATGTCTTTTTGTAGTGGAGATTATGGCAAGTGAACGAGCGAGGCATGATAAAAAAAATGAGTTAGTTCACATTACTCATATTTTTCCAACTTATGGCTATTTCTCCGCACTTCTAAATACTAGGGATGGTGTTCGGGTATTTTGATTGACTTGTTGTAATTTTCATGATTTTCAACGTAATGTCAATCTGACTAGCAGTGAAGACATTTAGTTACTTTTTGTTATATAATATTTCCTTAAACAATAATTTTTTTTATAATCACTGCCTATTTATATCTTATTCTCGCGAATCTTACCAAAAAAATCAATAGCTTTTAAATTTTCCAATCGAAGAAAAATGAAAAGCGTAAGTTCAGGACCTCACCATTTTGTTCCAAATGATTTTAATATTTTTTTATTTGGCGTTTTTATTCATTTATTACTTATTTTGCTTGATTTTTTTATTCACCCGAATCCACAAACTGCATCATACCATACTAAAAAGCACAAAGAATTATCCATGCTATACAGCGATGTCAGCTTTATGAACTGAACTCAGCACATGAGCTGAAATTTCCAATGAAAGTATAATGTAGTTCCTACATGTTGCGAGATCTTTTACACTTCATCCTGAAACTGGTCTAGAAAGTGTCAATAGTTACACATGGTGATCCAGTGGGATATTATGTATGGAAGCTGGAAGATTTCTGATCAATTTCGTATTATAGAAAAACAATGATTTTGAGTTTATTGACAGGCATAGTTGCGGAAACGTGTTTTTAGGACTCAGGTTTTGAAAATTAGATAATGCTCAAAATTTCGAATTAGAATTGTTTGTTTCGAAATTGCAATAATTTCTCTTAATTAATTTCATGTATGAGAATGCAAAAAGCAGTCCGTTGTTGGAATTAGTGGAATTATCATAAATGCATTGCATTCTATGTAAAGAAGTTCAGAAAAAGCATGTATAATGAGTCAGTCATCTGAAGAATCATATACCATATATATTTCTCTACAGTTCTACGCGCTTAAAGACACATTTCAAAAAGTTTAGTGCAAAAACATTGGGAATCTAATTTCAACACTATTGTAAAACTTTTAATGTTCCTTTATTTTTAATTTAATTCTACTTTCTTCTTGTTTATCGACGTAGAAATCCCCATCCATATTAAACCATACATGGACCGTGAATTAAATGAATAGAATGAGAAGGTAAATTAAATTTTCTATAGCCATCCCAAAATACCATTTAAGGATAAATAAAATTATCGCTAAATTACAGTCCTTACATTTAAAACACTCTTACATTCTTGTCAAATAAGTTTTGGAAATGTTTTCTTCGTTTAAATTGAATGAATACAGCATTATACTATAATAAAAATTAAATTTACCTTTTTCGAAACATCTTTCTGTTTAACATTTGAGTCGTGAAAAAAATTTACAGTCGCTGACTAGTTAAGTAAAGAAAAAATAAAGAAAAAAATATCAACGTCACATTGTTACAATTTATATCCATCCTTTAAGCTAAAATCGACGAAACGTGACCAGAAGAGCCAAAAACGTGATGTAAATAAACGATGAACTCATTATCGAGGACATAAAGCACCCAGTAGCAGACTTTACGCAAACTTAAATTATAAACACAGAACACTCTCTCTCATCTTAAATTGAATTTACATCCCAAACAATCGTTAAAAGTCTTTTTTCAATTGCTGTCTTTCATATTCTTTTCCCAAAAACATGATGAAGTATTCCGTTTATTAATGTAAGGTCCACACACTTCCTCATTCTGGGCTTGTTTACAAAAACTTCAGAGACGTGTGTGTTGTGATAAAATGCTCTTCAGTAATGTGAATATCCTTTTTTTTTTTTTTTTTGCTAAGTGAATTATATTCGAGTTTACAGTTTGGGAATATTTATACGGTAAATACAAAAGTATTTACCTTTGTTGGTAAACATCTCTTACATTATTTATTTTAAACTACAACTGTTTGGTAAAAAGAATTGAATGCAGATTTTTTTTTAAATTCTATTTAAAAAAAAAACCTGATTTCAGTTTCTTACATAAAGCGAAATGAGAAACAACAGCATACACATTAGAAAGAAAATATTCTTTTATGCAACACATAGAAATTCACATCAGAAACACCTAAACCTTCATCTTTTAATTGAGGAGACCGTGCTGTGCATGGATCATCGATGATGAGGAATTTCTAAGTTGAATGATGAGAAATCAATCTCAAAGTTTTACATCACACTAATATCTTAACTGCTTTATTTTCACTATTTTTGAAATGATTAGAAATATTCAACTTTGATTAGTCTACTTTTTGAAAAATGCTGCGCGTTAAATATATAACAGGTACATTATTCAGAAAAAAATATAATTTGTAAAAGTGATGCTTGTACTAGCAAAAATTCAAAATGTCAAATAACTTTAGGTTATTTCAAGTTAATTAAAAACCTTGAAACAAATTTAGAAACTTAAATAACACAAAAAAATGATAAATAATTCATAATTTTATGTCATCAGTCTTTGGAAATGTAAATAATTAGCTACCTATTTCTATCAGTTCATATATTTTCGCATTTTCCTCCGCGTTTAAGAAAAAAAATGCATTTAACAAAGAGTGAATTTATTATAATTTTATTCGTTAATAAAACCCTGGAATTCACCGAACTTTTAAATTGGGCTTCTCACAATTAAGAAACTTAGCAGAAAACAAAAATACGGAAATGCAATCTAATTTCGCTTGCGGTGCGGAAATTAATTATTTTTAGGAGTTACTCGCCGAAAAGTTTTAGTGGTAGATAACTGTTCAAGTAATGAAATCCTCTTAGGTTATAAAAAATTGCTTAATTCTTTTTTATGCTTTATTAAAAAAAAATTGATTCTGTAACAAAAGTACCTTTTTTTTGAAAATTGCATTCCATTTGGTGTTTCACATGCCAACATTAACGCATTTGTAGATAAAAAAACAAAAAATGCAAAGTAAAAACGTTCCAAATGTTCGGATGTAGAGCTCAAAAAAAATTAAGCTTTAAAAATATGCCTCTGAAAGTAACAATTATTTTTAATTTCCTGAGAACTAAAGGCTGAGTTACACTCAAGATAGAAAAATCACGAAAAGAATTTCTTTAATTAGTTAGTGTATAGTATACTGTATTCCTGCTAATATTCCGGAAATAAAATTGTAGATCGGCATTTATTTTTCCTGTTAAATATAAATTTATTAATAAACATTATAATAGACTAGTCTAAATATTTAACTATAACACTGTTTCACATTATTAAAGCATAAAATAAATGTAACCAATTCAATATTATCTAATGCTAAAATATGTGCAATAATCCGAAATATAAAGATATTCCTTAAATGCTAAGAAAAGTGGGCTTTTATTAATATCATTTAGTTAATAAGCAATTAAATCTCTAACTTAAATACAATTGACAATGATCAATTGGCAGAGGAGAGTTTGTTTTCTTACAAGTATAATTTAACATATAAAGGCATTAGTTCTAAGATGCACTAAGGTCTTCATGGAAGTGATTCAGACATCCACATTTGCATTACATACATAGAGAAACTCTTTCCACGTATCTATCTCTACAAGAATTGTACAAAAATGCAAGTTTGGTTTGGTTTGTGCCCTTGATCCTTTTAGGCATATGAGTAATATCATATATTTCATATATCACGAAATATTTCCGATGAATAATGTTACCTACGAAAGGAAACACTGTTTCGAATCGAATAAATACCATTTTGCAAAAATTAAAAACTTAGACAGATTCAATTTCTTTCTCTTGTCATTCAAAATAATTAATTGAATATTCAGAATCTCATCCATGTAGATCAATTCTTTAGCAAAAAGAATGGCGGAATATGTAAACATAATGAACAAATATTTAAATGCATATACGAATAGCTTTTTAAATTTCAAATAAATAATAAAGTAATAAATTTAAACCCTTCGATCTCAAATGTTTTCCTAAAGTTCTCTATTTCTCTAATAGAAAAATTCCATCAGAAAAATTATGTACATATGCGAAATTTTGAATGCATAAAAAATTATTATTCTCTACTTAACAGTAATATTAGATTCGCGAATTTTCCTTTAATAATGTAGTTTATGTGGTGACCTTGTATCACAATCATTGATAAAGAGTGTCTCGGAGATTCGATTCTACCAAAATTCCACCGTGCTCGAGAATTTGGATCATTATTAAATCCGTCTATCTCAATTGTCTTCCCGCTGATTTGGAATGAATATTTGGGAAAGGGTTATGGGAACATGCGTTACCCTTGTCAACTGACTCCAGTTTTCACACCAATACATCTCTCATGTTACTTCAAAAAGAACCGTTAATCCTACTTAATCTAATTAAAAGCTAATATTTTCATCATCAAAGTTATATTTGTTAATAAAGATTTTTAAATCAACTTAGAAAGATTTATATGTAAAACTTTTCGTTTATTAAAAATTAGTTTTTCTCTTAATTAATTAATGATTTGTATTCATGCCATGTTGCCATCTGTGGGCTATCAAACCTTCTCGAGTTCAAATTAAATAAGAAAATTCACAAAATGGCACATTGTTACAATGTCGTTAAATGACACTACAGACTGAGAAAGTGTAAAATATCAGCCATACTACACAGAATAGATGATCAGATTATAGAATATCTTTGATTCACACAAGCGATATTCCTATTTCTGGAAATGCAATTCTGAAAAAATCTCATAAATGATTTGTTTATTAATTGTTAGAGCATGCTAGATTGAATTTGTTCTGTCAATTTGAAAGCTTTGCCTTTTTTCACCATATTTATTTTCTTGATTAATGGGAAAACTTTGACTTTAGAAAAAATACTTTTATTTTTATATTAATAGAAGAGAAGTCAATCTTCTCGATTTCAAGAAATGACTTAATACTCGAAGAAACCAACCTCAATAGCACGCGGGTTTATAAACATAAAGGGATATTTGTGATAAACACAGATGCACCTTAATGTAGGAAACTGCGTCGAAACTCCAGTTGTTGGAAATTAATGTTGCTATTAATGAGGAAAAGATAAGTAGCCTTAACCATTACCAGTACCAGACTTCTAGATGAAAGAGACGTAGTAGGAGACAATCTCCTTTGAGAAATAACGCCTAGACAAACCCGCCGATATCACACGGAGCTTAATTTCCTTTGATGTTCGTAAGAATAGTTCGTATTATTCTATTTCAGAGAGACAGTTGTAACGTGATAAAATTTCACATCCTTTTTTATCCAAAAGGTATGTCGTAGGCATAAGGTCTTCTCATCTGATTTCTTTGATATTTGGCGTTTGTTTCAGGAAAAAAGCAAGAGAAGCTGTCATTATTGATGCTGAAATAAGAGACTTTTTTGTTTTACTCAAAACTCATTTTTCTTTCTGTTTTACTTAAAAATTAATTTATTAAAACTTCATATTTCAAATTTTAGAAAATTAAAATTAAAATTTTAAAACATTTATTAATTAGAGAATTAAAATTAAAATCTTCAAAAGTTTATAAATTTTAAAACCCTTATTTTTCTGTATAAGAAGTTGGTATATTTCTAAATGATTTGCTGTTTTTCTAATTCATGAATTCACCGGAAGGCAGGAAAGTTCTTTGAAGCATATACTCTTATAAGCAGTCCAGCTAAATTAATAGTAATTTTGTAGGAAATGAAAAAAAAAAACCTTGGAAATTCAACATGATAGAATACTTGACCGCCTAGAAATGGGAAAGAAAATTACAAATAATATGGATTTATTTGGAATTTTATTGATTGTATTTTGATTCACACAAGTTTTGTTGGTTCCATTTTGTTGGAATTATTGCCTTATTATTGGTGGGAATCATATAATAAAGTCAAAGAATAAGTATACAGTTCACTTGGAAAGATATTCGGGGCCAAGATATTTAATATATTCTAGACGCATAAGCCGCGGAATTTCCATAATCGAATTCAAAAATTCAGCAGAAAAAGAAAAATTGAGCTGTAATTGAAAGCACTTGCGAAAGGTAATAAATTAAACTAATACGCATTATTTTTTTCATTTGCGAAGTAATTTATAAATAAAAATTAAGCAGCAAAATATCGAATTGCATTTCAATTTATTAATTGTGTTACTATTGGGTTTTTATTTTTGAATTTAGACATTTAAATCTCACTCATATGGATATTTCAGAGACTTTTATAAATATAACGTTACTTCACCATTTTATTTGAGAGTTAGTGACAAAGTTAATTGCAGTAATTTTGAGTACTTTACTATGTCTACAAGAATTTTTTTTTTACCTATAATATGACTGAAAAATTATCATGAAGCACTTTGAATGGGGAAAAAATGAGAATTTTTATTGTATAGTAATTTAAACAGAGTAATTATTAAAATTAAAGAATGGAATAATAAAAAAATATTTGATTCTTTCTAAATTTTAAAGACAATTTGTAATTAAATTATTGTTCAACTTTTACAGAAACTTATCTTCAATAGAAATCAACCCAATCTATCTTATTATTGAATAAAAAACAAAATTTTAATCTATAATATAAAATATGTAAATATGTATGAAAAATAATTTTACAATAACATTTGAATAACGATTCTCTGAAAGAAGCTTAACTTTAATTTGCCAGCTTGAATATACTGCAATAATAACTCCATATTTGGAAGTTATGATGACTTTTAGAATTTATAACTCTATAAGTCTGAACAATCTTTCTTTTTACCACAAGAAATTTGACAAACTCACATTATTTACCATTTAAATCTCCCCTAAGATATTTTTTACGAAACATTTATGCTTTTTATCAAGAAATTTATTCCTGGTAAAGCATAAGATGAAGTGAATAAATCATATTATGAGAGAGATCCGACAGTTCCTAATTTATGAAGGATTAGAATTTTCCATCCATTCATTATATTGCAGCTTTTCCTATTTTCCGGAAAATATTAGTAATTCACAGTATTCTTTCCAAATCCATACTTAACGTGGATACATTTAAGTCCCTTAATAAGATATAGGTTTTAATCCAAGTTATTAAAGTTTTAGGTTTCACGCTATTTAGACACCGTCAGACGTCAGGTGTTCAATTTTTCAGGAGAATAAGGTGTAATCTTGTTGCGCGCATCCCTCTCATATGAATAGTTAATTATTCTTCTTCACAAGTGCCTCTCGCTCGTTCCTCTATGACCTGAGAGAAAACTGAAAAAAGATACCCACATAAATATTTAAACAAAGGGAACATTTTGAGAAAATAGGAAATTTCTAACTTACATTTCAGTGAAGGTAATGACCTGTTTTTCATCTCCTACTGAAGATCGCATTTGTAAGGAAGCAGAAATTTCACATATGTAATGGACTTCGAATGTAATGTCAACAGTAAAAATTGAAAAAAATGTTATATATAATGCATAAATTTTCTTTAATAATATTTCTTCCTCTGTGAATGAGTAGCGAAATTTTTTAAAAATTAATGCTCATGTTTTGAATAATGCGCCGCCGCTAATATATCAGAAAATTAGAATTCGTTCCTTTTATCTAAATAAAAGTTAAAAAAGTTAAAACTTAACTTTTAAACTTAACTTAAAACTTAACTTTAAAAGTTAACTCCACTAAAAGTTATTTTACAAAAAATAACTATTCCTACTTAAAACTGTAGTCTGCGTCTTAGCCATTGTAATTTTAAAATTATAAACGAACCCAAATTTATCCGGTAAATATATTTCATATTAAGTATATATTATTTTTTTTATTTTAAGTAGACTTTGAGACTGAAATCACTCTAAAATTCATTTCAATTATAAACTTTAAAACACCTGGTTTCTTATTATTCATTTATCTATTACTATTTGGAATTTTGTTTAACTTTTATCCATTTTTAGAGGAACTGTCTGCATTGGAAAATAAACTTTCATAATTAAAAAAGAAAAACCTTCCATAATTAAGAAAGAAAAAGTTGTGTTTTTTTCAATGCTGATATTTATTAGATTTTTAAATGAATTCCAAACTGAAATTTGAAATGTTCAGCTCAATGATTTTATTTAATAAAACTATGCTAAATGTGGAAGGATTTCTTTTAATTATCCCACAGCATACGCATCAATAAATGGAGGATATTTAATAAAATGGAGCTCAAAAACATTTATTAAAGAAGATCACAATATTAAATTTAATTTTTTAATAAAGAAGGAATGCGTTTTTCGCCTCGGCTCAGTGAATTGATTTATTAAGAATAATATCGAAATGAATGATTATGAACATCAGAAGACAATATCAGAAATCCAAAATCTTTGAAAAACTATTTCATTAAGCAGCCCTATGTCTACTAATAAGAAGAACAGTAATTGAGTTGTAGTAAGAGATAACATAAAAAAAAACTCCCGTTTTAAGTGGAATGCAATATTGATTACAGTTTCTAAATTCAGCGGTTTTTGAGTAGCTAACGATAAAATACCGACACGCTCGATCACTCTTGGTCAAAACAATTGAAGGAAATCTTGCGGAATTTATTAAAATACTGGAAGACTTGGAGAGATTAATTACTTATATATATATATATATATATATATATATATATATGTATGTATGTATGTATAAGGCATACAAAAGATCTTTTATGAGTTTTCAAGTCAGGCATGCAGAAACATGTAATAATCATGTAATTAGATATGTGTATTGGCAATAAGGGCGGGGTATCAAAACAAATCTTAGGAGGATAATTTTGGTAAAATTGAAAATTTTTCATTCAAAATAGCAGCCTAGTCATCCTGTTATTTTCGGGGGGGGGGGATTAATTTTAAAAATATGCAGTGGAGCTCATTGTAATTGTTTTTGATGATATAAATACTGTAGATAGTTTTGACACACAAGCGTTTTTTGCGAAGATGTTTCATATTAAAAATTGACATATTTTACTGAATAGAACGTTCTGAATGCTTTAGAACATCATATGAAATAATTTTTTCTGCTGTTGAAAGTTCAAGGAATGTTAAATCATGCATGAAAATAATTTCGAAATTATTCATGAATGATATAAAACCCAATTTCAAAAGTATTTCTTGGAAAAAAGCAAATTGCAAATGCTTAACATTCCGATCACATGATTAAAAATGAGCGGAATACATCTCAGGACATAAAGCATACTTAAGTAATTTTGAAGTAGAAATACTTTGGGTAATGTGAATATCTAATAATAAGTTTTGATAGCATGCCTTTTAAAATGTAGAAGGGAAAAATATTCTTCGGGACGAATTATGTAGACTAATGGGGAATTATTCCAATTCTAGAAATCTAATTGAATTTTGTATTAATTAGATAGAGAATAATAATTAAATAAAAGAATTATAAATACGTAATTAAAACTGTTTACAAATGCATTATGAGTGTTTTTTCCAACAATCTGATGGACATAATCTGTTTCGAACTTAATTTTTTTAAAACCGATGAATGATTTAATATATGATGTGGTGAAGCTGCAGTCACAAAACTTATTTAAAATTCCATATCAAAGACATATACCGATATAGACTCAGATGTTTTATTTTAAGTGCAAATTTAAACGTTGTATCATTTATAGTTTTTGTGAATTCGAAGGTTTAAAAAAAGTTCTTAAAAAACTGTAAGAAATCGAAGAATAATTTTACTGAAAAAAAGAAACTATAAAATTTTATTTTTTGCATCTGTGAGTATGGAATAAAATCAGTACTTGATTTCAGTGAATAATTATGATTAATTGGGAGAAAATGAAGCATCAAAATTTATTTTTATCTCCTTGATAATACAGCTACATCTCAAATGCATCAATATACTTCCATTTTTTTTAAAAAATTCTAGCACTTTTATATCGTTCAGAAATGTGATAAAAATGTGCAATTTCTAAATAATAATCACAATGGTTGTTTAATTATAATGCGTTGATGATTAAAGTATGATCATTCTTGAAAATATTTGCTATTGTTTCGCTCTATCATTCACTTTTTGAACTTTCTATGGCATTTGTTTCGTAACATTTGTTCCCATATCATATTTCCCCATATCAAAATTACACATCTCTCAAGTGTTGGGATCTCGTGAGTACTAAAAATAATTCTATGGCTTTCCTTTACTTACTACTTCTTAGCATATCACATCTCTCAAAAAACTTATTTCCTAAAATATTACATCTTACGTATACTTTTACATACAAAGTTTAATTAAATAATATGATCAGTTGTATGAATACACTTTGGTTTCTGTGGACATTGTTAAAAAAAAAAGGACTTCAAGCTTCTATCTTCAATATTTGCAGAGACAGTAAAAGGTAAATTTATTGACTTAAACCACTTTTTCAAACCTTATACTGACTTTGGAACATATATTTATTGGCTCAATTCTGGGATGATATGAATAGGTATTAAAAGGTTATAAAAGGATTAATTGGATATTAAAAGGATGGAATCAGAAAATAATAATCATTTCATAAATTCTTATTAAATTTTAAGGAATAATCAAATAATACATTAATGGAACTGTTCACAAAATTTTCTCAAAATGATATTTTCAACGACTATACATAATTGCACTTTTCTAGCAATACTTACATGCATCGCATTTACTTTACAATTACATACAACATACAATCACAAGCTCTCGAAACGTTACTCACTACTCAGATTCTTCAGTTTAAAAATATTTAAAATCATAGACATAATTGCAGGCAATTAACTTTAATTTCTTGTTCGGCTTTGGACACTTCTCCGAGATACCTTAAAGGCTAAATTTTTGATTTCCAGCCTAGCATATATCAAAGATGCGACAATCCACTAAAGTTAATCAGTATGGGTGATTAGAATAATTCATGCATAATCATGATAATTGAATAATGAACTATTAGAGAAATGCTTTAATATGTTTTTCTGTGCTCCGTAAATTTTCATTTTTGAAACAATTGTTTCCATTCAAATTTGTGTAAGTTGATTTGAATAAACCTATATCTAAAATATATCTTCAAAATTTAAAATAAACAAATATCTGCAAATTTTACAGACAGAATTATAAAATTATTTTTGTGTATAGATGAGTATAAGATAAATATATTAATAATGGACGCTTTTACCTATGGCAGTCTTATAAAAAAAAATCTTATTCAGTTTCTTCGAACAGATATCTATATATGTAGATTTATATATATAATTGCTTAGACAATTCAAATTTTTAATAAATTAGACACGGCCTTTGTGGTTCTGATTTAAATATACTACTAATTATTTTACAGCAAGCTTTCACTCGTATTTATGTACTTGGTTAGAATTGTGTTTATTGATAAAATCCTCCAGTTTTGACTGACCAATTCCTTAAATTAAATCTGTTCCTGAAAAATTTCATAATAATCAAGAAAATGAAAATGTTTTTAATATTTTATTTATTACTCTTTCTCGGAAAAATGATCGTATATGAATGAAAATTTTTCTTTACTTCCTTTGTAATTTAATTACCATTGTACGGAGCTATTTAAAGGATCTATTACCAAATATATTGATAAAATACTTATGCATGATATGCTTAACAAAACATAAAAAGTTCAGTGTCTTCGGGAAAGAAATAATTTCTGTTTCCCACAAATTTACAAAAATACAAATCATATTCTTATAAAATTCACGTATAAAAACTCAAGGAAATGTTCTTCGAGATTTGAATCAAACCAGTAACTTTTTTTTCTTTCTAAAAATGAAGTGATATTGATTCTGTACTCTGCGAAAATAATTTTCAAACCAATTGTGCAAATCTTCACAAATGAGAACAATGAAAGTAAGAAAATAATGTTCAACTTATTATTAAAATAGATGATTTAAACCACCTAATTTGTTTAACTAATGTTTGCTTATAAAATCATTCCGTTTCCATATGAAAAATTTAAGTAAAAAATTATTGATCAATTGAAAATTAAATTTTCCAATTGGCTTTTTAGTACTATATATTATTTATACACATTAATTGTGAATTAATATTTTTTTAACAAAACCGTTTCTATTTCTAGTCAAAAATATAAGTGAAGGAATTTATTGATCAATTATAATTTTATTCAGAATTGTTCCAAAGTTTAAAAGTATTGATGCAAATCTGACTCTTTGCCTAGTCTAGAGATAAAATCGTAAATAATGAATACTCAACAAATATTAAATTCTTCTATTTCATTCACCAATCTCGTGACGACGTGAACCTTAATCAATTGAGAGATTTTTCTCTTTAAATTTGCTTTAAACTGATCTCCATTGCAAAGACCTTGAGAGCTTCCTTTGATGGAATAAATATAATGAATTCAGATTCTACTCCATTTATTCGAATGAAAATTATAGATAGTGTTTCATCCGGATATTGGGATAACAGGAAGGATGCTGTATAATGGCTCGAAATTATTCGATCCGAGCTCTGCCTTATATGATATGTATACAAAGCGATGAATATAAAACGAAAATTTATTGTGAAGCAAGAATTGTGTATTCCATTACTATTATGAAACATAGAATTGGGAACTGCTTTCAAATTAATTGTTATTAACAGAGAGAAAATGACGAAACTGAGATGAAATTTATTGGCTCATTTTATAAGGATTTTAGAAGAGATATATTGTTTATGATAAATTAACGTCAGAGATAGCTTTTATGTTTAAATTTTGTGGATTACTGAGGACATTCATTTAATTTTCACATACGTATTGGTTGTGCCTCCAAACCTCATTATTAAAGCGAGCTGATTTAAATTTGCATCCTTAGTTTAAATGGTTCTTATCGAATAATTTATTAAGCATTAGAGAAGATGAAAAGTTAAAGTTTCAAATGAAGAGAAATATTGCTCAAAAATTAAAACATGTAATCGAGCAAAACCTGTAGGTTACGAACCTGAAGGCACCTAGAAAAAATATGAAGGTGGAAAATTTCGATTTGTAGAAATTTCAAAATTCTTATAGCAATCTATTTTTATTTTATTCTTATAACTAATTTTTATGCATTTTTATTTTATTATTAGAATTAATTTCTCAGCTAATTTTATATTAGTTATTACTTATTATTTATATTTCTTTTATCTCATTAATTTATTATTTTTTTATCTCATAGTTAAATTTATTCTGAACGTAATCATTTACCTTAATTTGTATTCTTTATTATGGAAACAATGAATGGCTTGTTTCAAATTTTAATATGTATGCATATTTTTTTTCGATAAACAGATATTTTATTTGATATAGAGAAATTATTTTCTACTGAAAATTTGAAATTTCTGTGTAGAAAAATTCAATATTTGTGAATTATACATGATAAAAACAATGATATACATGATAAAAACAATCAATTTATTATTTTTCATTCAAACTTTCTGCCACAAAGTGAACGTCATCATTAAATAAACGTCAATTATGCCTTTCTCAGCTTATAAAACTATTTATTTATTGATACTTATATGGTAATACAAATATGGTAATTCCTTAATTAACTATCAAAATCTCTATTGAATGAAAAATTGTGAAAAAAATAGTTAATTATATTTGTCTAGTATTATCTTATTGTTTCACTCAGTCGGCGAATGGAAATGAATCAATTTCCTTCTTCAACTTCCTAAGCTTTTCATTGGAGAAAGGAAATTATTAAAAAAAAAAATTGCTTTTTAATGATAGGAAACGAAACAGCTTTTTATATTACTTGAAACACATTAGCTAAACAAATTGCTTTTCTTTTTTATTAATTGTAAAAGAGTATTATGAACATTCTTGAGATATTCAAAAAATAAATTGCTATGAAAAACCGGTTGAGATACCCTTTAATGAACCTTCTCCATTTTCCGCAGGAACTGATTTGTTCTAAGGTTTTGGTTCACTAATATGGTTATCGGAAATAAATTACCAAGGAATGCAATTATGTATTTATCCAATGAAATATAACATCATGTCATTAATAGCTTACTATAAATCTTTATCTGTTACGTGTAATTATAAGTAAAAACTAATTAGCAGCAAATTGAGTTTCATTAACGAATGAATTTATTCTTATTCATTAATTAATGAGAATAAATTCTTTATTATTTTTTTCATATTATAATATAATTTATAAAGATTATGAGCTTAACTATTATAGAAAATTAATGACATATTTGTAGCATAAGAAATTTGGCAACATGTAAAGAGTTTTTTTAAATCAGACTTTAATGCAATTTTGAGAGATGAATTCAAAAATGTAACTATTTTTTGATAATATCTATTCATCATGCGCTTAATATAGCCACAATTTCATAAGAAATTAAGAAGGAGACTATTTTGATTTTTTCTAAGAAAGGAATTAAAAAGATGTCAAAAATGCGCTCACTCATTTGTACAATTTACATAAGTGAATATTATTGCCAACTTTATAGTACGAATTTTACTCGACTAGATGGAAAACACAAGAAAGAGTAATAAAATAGGAAATCTCAGATCGAATTCCAAATATATTTTATTTCTAATAGCTCTGTAGATTTGATACCCGATTCACTCCAAATATAGTCGTGTAAGCAATTAATTCTTAGCAGAATAAATCCATCGATGCTATGTGTCAGCTCAATGGATATTTTGAGAGGATGTGTAGTTGCAGTTGACAAGATCGTCATTGGATGACGGTCCAAAATCTCGGATCAAGATCAGTCAAAAAAATATTCCTCGTGTTGTTTCGAAAAAGAGATTAGTCCTAACGACTTTTACTATGCTTCGAGATTCAGAGAATATAAATGAACTAGTGAATTCTTGTCTTCATACTTTGTAAATCAACAATACGCATTAAACCTCAATATGCAATATGCCGGCAAATCTCCAAGAAACCACACAAATGTTATTACTTTTTATTAGAGTATTTGAAATCCGGAAACAAAACAAAATACCGGAAGAAGTATTTATAAATTGGTAAAAGTCGATATGCCTTTTTATATAATATTCAATCTATTCATAGGGATATATGTTCAAGTATTCATGTAATTTACATTGAAGTGTCTGTAAATTAGAAATTAACACTCACTTAAATAAAAATGACTGAATGATTAAATATCTATCAGTATTTAAAATAACTGGAAGCATTGAGAACGTATACTTCAGTTAAACCATTTTAAAGTTTTTTTCCTTTATTTTTTATCTAATATTAATGAAAAATAGCCAAAAATATTTCTTTTCTCTGAATTTACGTTTTAGTAAGGTTCACATCAGATTGATACCAGCGAAAGCAATCGTCTTGAATCTTCTAGCTCTTTTCTTTTTGTAGTTATCGTATTATCTCATATTCAGACAGTCGAACAGAAACTTCCTCTGAATATATTTCGTTCAAAATTTTATAGAATACTACAAATTTGCAGTAAAGATTATATACCAAATTTCATCCGCCTAGATTAATGTGATTTTGAATTATAGTAATCATAGACAAATAGACACAATTGTAAAAATATGTCTTTAGGATTCAGGGAGAGTTGAAATGTGAAAATTCATCAAAATCTCGATTTTTTTATTTATTTTTACGACTACAAAATTTTCTTTTTGTATACATCAGCGCTAGAAATTAAATTAATGTATAGCGGAAAATTAAATAAAACAGTATCTGATGACTAAATTTATTATACTCCATGAATGTCTTTTTTAATTCTTCAGTGCATAGTCTGTTATAAATATTTCCCAAGGTAAAGAAGAATTTTTTTGGTAATCACAATACTTGGTATTATATATTCATCATATACAAGAAAATAAAACGGAGGATTAGGAAACGTGTTAACGTGGACACGAATCATCATCATCAATAAAAAAATAGCTTAAAAACTGTTTGAATTGATTTTATTTCTTTTTAAGTCAGTTTTCACTTGCTAACCTTTATTTTTATATTTAGGATTTTTGAAGGACTTTTTCCCTACGTAAATGAATGACAAAATTGCAATTTTTGAATCGAATCATAATAATAGTAAAAAAGCTATCAAAGTCTTAGTATTTATTGAGTGTTTTCTTTAAAAATTATTTTACTTTATTTTCAAAATTCATAAAAAGCTATTTGATTAAAAATTTCCGACAAACTATTCCTTTCAGGTTTATGTAAATTATCTCACAATCACAACGTTCTTCATGTCAGATAGATTTGTTTAAAGGCAGAAATTATATTTACGATGTAAATAAAGGATAAAATATTTATGAAATTCGTCGTGTTATATTTACTGTTCCGAAATTACCTTTTGAAGAATTAGAGAAACGAAAGTAAGTTTCCCCTTTCTCCTAATCATGATATAAATCAACATATTCTGTCTCATTTCAAATTATTAAATTCCACTGGAAGGACTAAATTCAAGGTATTAATATTCATCCAATGCCAGAAGATGAAAATGGGAAGCAGTGTAATATATTTGCAGTAGTTTCCTGAATGTTATTATATTCATATTTCTCCTACAAAGTTGTCCATTCTAACAAATATAATCACACTATTTTATTTTCTCGTAAAGAGCTAATTGGCTTTTTTTATATGTACATATACCTTTTTGACGTAAAGAAGAAGTCATGTTTCATTAAAATAATTGACTTTTATATTATAGATCATCTGTACAAAGAACAATTTGAACATTGTTTTGTCAATATGTTATCTGGGGAAAGTTCTCATTTTGTATGAAATATAGGATCTGTGACTAGTGATAATGTAAAAGTCATCGTGAAGTTATTTCAATTCATCAAAAGTCATCAAAAGTGAAAGTTATTTCAATTCCATTTATACTCGTGCACTAGTAATAAAAATTTTGCTGCGTATAAAAGTCCAACCATACATGCAAATATGATGCAAGTGGAAAAAATGAAAGCTATTTACTTTCTGTGAATTTAATAAAGGTATTTTCCAGTAAATAGAAAGTTGTATAAGAAATTCATAAAAGAATAAGTAAGAATAAATCATTATGAAAATTAGAATTTATAATTTGTTTATACTTGCAAAAAAAATAAAGTTTTTCCATTTTTAATATGCCGAAGTATTAAAATTGAATCCTATTAAAATCGGACCTTTCTTTGCTTCTGCCTTATTATAAGCATTGCCAATCTTAGTATTACATTTTGAATCAAATTATCTGAACGCTTATAGGTGAAACTTAATAAATACATTTTGTTCAACTATTAAAAACTGTTTGCGCATATATTATAAAATATTAATTGAATTATTAATTGAGAATTTATCGACTTGTTTTAGACTAATAAAAGAATCTCAGCTACGGCTTGTATTATTTTGGCACTATTCATTGCACGCACGAATAAATTTCAATGAAATTGATACGATTCATACCGAATTAACATAATCTTGAACAATTATGATGCTCATATTATAAAATGCTCACATATTTGGACAAATGTTTTATATTCACATTTTTATTTTCGGCTTAACAAAACATCTTTTATACGAATGTTTCATTTATGATATTGTGCTTAAAGTTTAGAGAAAAATAACAAGCACAAAAGGCATTAACCACTAAATCAATTTATAATAAGAAGCTATCCTTTGGCGCCATAATCATATTTCTTTATTAAAATTCCAAGATGGAAATGATCACTATACAATAAATTTCAACCCATAGGAAGATCTCAATGGATTCTAATTAGTCATCAGACGTCCATTTTTCTTTTACTTTAACTGATGTTCTGCATCCTCTTATAAATTCATAATTTCAAAAAATGAAAATCAATTGCTGGATATGTCTTTTTGAATTCAATCCTAATATAATATCCGTATATTAGGGTTACATATTATCGATTTTAACCAAATTTCTTTTCGAGTTTAACCATGTAACCATATTTTCATCGTCGATGTCACTTATACAGCATTCATTTATACATCAAATTTTTAGGATATGAATAGAAGCAACTTAAAAAAAGATCCTTTTATTATAAGAATTTGGAAGAATAAATAAAAAATTACTCTTCTTTTACCAATTCAAAACATTCATAGAAAATATCTGTATCCGCCCCTATTTTTTCGAATTATTGACTTCTCTCACTAGAAATGAATATATCCATCACAAATGGAGCTGCGCAATGGAATAGAGGGATAAAGGAGATTGGATAAAGGGATAAAAGCTATCTAAAAGGTGATCAGAATCCCAACAGATTAGTTACACGATATGACTAAATCTCTGATAACTCAGAAGCACAATAATCGTTGCATCAATCCGTACACAGAGAGAGATAGTAAATAATTATACAAAATCTGTATAGTTCGTGAAGAACGATTATGAATCCATGAAGATGAAATTATATTTGATTTCTTTGCTTACTAAGGTTATTGACATTGTTATGGTATTTTTTTTTTTTTACTAAGCTCTTATTATTTGTTTCAGCCAACATAATAACTACTATTTTTTTCCGAAAACGCCTATAGAATGAAACTAAATAATAACAAGAACGTTAAAGGAATGCTTTTCTTAAAATGGATGACATGGGAATATTATAGGATATCGCAATAGCTAGAATAGTTCCAAGAACAATATGCTCAGGGTACATACACTTGAAGAATTCATGCTTCTTGAAATTTTTCCTTTAAAGGATTTCTCTTTTAATATTACTTTTATTTATTGAACCACTCCACAACAAAATTGTATCCTGGTCTAACACAATTTTTTCTGTCACTACACAAATGTGTGGAGAAATCGTTGTTGAAATGCGATTAGTATTCGGGAAGTTGCTTTATCGACATATCGACCGTTTAACGGTCGCCAACTTCCGTTAATTTAGTTACAGATACTTTTAAAAAAGAGCGATGCACTTCCCTTCTTTCTTCATTCTTGTTCACTTTTTCAGTCCAAACAAAAATGCAAAGCTCTTTCTTTATAGATGGAAGGAGGAAATGCAAACAAAAGACAGAAAGTGTGTCTGAACGAGTGTCTTAAAATTCGTAGGAAGGAAGAACGATCCAGTTGGAATTAAGTTTAGGTCGCGATCGTGGATCGATTTTGCAGTTGTTTGAGGAGACAAATAAGCAGATGAAGAAGTGCGTTATAACAAAAGGTGGCTCATTAATAATTCAAAAGAAGTAAATTACATTCGGGTACAGAAGGTAAACTCAAGTTTCAAATTAACAGATGGGAAGAAACTATTTTTAAAAATGCGATGATCTGAGCCCAGCGAAATATGTTTTTTTTAGAAAGTGAATAAAAATTCGTTTAATACTGTTTTTTCTGTCTGGATGATTTTTTTCCTTACTAGTTAGTTGGATTTTCTTTTGCTTTTATGCGATCATTTTTTTCGATGGGATTTCTTTTTAATTATATAACAGATTCTTTTTACGCGAATATTTTGAACAGCGAAGCAAAGAAGAGAAATAATAAATTCATTGTATTCCATAAAAAAAATTGATTTCGGCAATGATAACAGTACCTAATTAAGTGTGATTGGAATTAATATCTTTAAATTCAATTTATTCGTACCTCTTATTACGCAATGTAGCTTAAGCATATAGGCAGTATATATAATATTTTTATAAGTATATATGTATAAGCTACCATGTTATGAGCATTGTCTTGCCATCAGATGTAAAAAATTGCGAATTCGAATTTAATTAGCACTATTAAATATAAAATATTTAATTATAAAATACGTTTGTTGTAAAAATTACATTATCTATTTTTAAATTGAAATATTTTAATAATAACTAAGAAAATACTGTCAACAGTACGCATGCTTAAAAATGTTCATGAAATATTACAATATTACAATTTATTTGCAAGTATAGTGACATGCATTTCTTTTTAAACTTAAATTTGATCTAGATTTATAAGTGAAAGAAAATAGGAAATGAAATTTTTTACAGTCTAATGTCTTAATTTTCTGAAAAAAGAACGAGATTCTTTCGAATTGCATTTTTTTTTTCTTTTCATATTTAGTTTATGCACATTTCCCATTGATATATTTGTTTGTTTGTTAACGTATTTCAAATTCTGTTTTCACTATTAATCGCCCAACCGACAGAACAATAAGAACTTAGTGTTTCATGAGTTACGAATAATTGTTGTATATGCATTAATTCACAAGACAATATATAATATCTACAGTGTTTTATTTAAAAAAGAGTATACATGTTATTTTTATATGTACTTTTTTTATATCAGGAGGAAAGGATGATAGCCAATACAATATGATGAGAACATGAATGAAAATACAGATATATTGTATTGGCACATGAACATTTTTTAAAAACTTGCATCATCTTTTCTGTATTTCTTAGCATTTTCATCATGATAAATCATAAAAATTTGCCAATTTTTTATATAAAAAATTCTTGCTGTAGATCCAAAACTATACGAGAGTTATAATAAATAAAGAAAAGAAAACTAAACGTAACATAAATGTTTGAGCAATCTTTCCTGTTTGCAATTTACATATCTCTAAACTGTGCAAATATATATGGCGAAATTTGTTAAGGTGTTATTTATTTCCTTCTCATTTTAAGAATGGTATAAAGCGCTTGTGTCTGTATTGCTTCTTCAGTAATTTCTTTCATTTCCTGTTTCCAAATCTTATATATGCGTGCAGTCACCAAGAGAAAGGAACTACTTATTAAAACATTTCTTTTCCATTGAAATGAAAAATTGAGAGAATATAAATATTGAATTGGTTTTCACAAATTTGTAAAATAAAAGAATATAAAAAATTTCATTTCAGATTTCAAGATACGTTTTAGTTCTGAAAAGTTTTAAAGTAAGATCATGATGAAGCAAATTGTGGTTAGCTGAATATCTGCAAAAAAAAAAATTGAAATGTATTTACTCTTCCAGATGAATGTTTACTTTATTCATCTAATATTAAGATTTCCAAGAATTTCTGAACTTTCATCGCATATTTTAAACCCTATTTTTGATGGTTATTTCTAAGAATATTAATCAAGATGATATGGAAGAAAATCAATGATATTTTAGATCGTGAAAGTAATTTTTATCAAAGGTCTTATATTCTTAAAGATTTTTCACAATGATTTTTATTAGCAAAATCAAAAATGATTTTTTATTCTAAAGCAAAAAGATTTTCAGTGGCTTTTTATTGAAACAAGATCTATCATACATATTAATTTTTTTCTTTATCCCTTTATTTTAAGAAATTAGAGCATCTCAGGGCTATAAAACTTCTTTTCTACTTCAAGTTGATAAACAAATAAATAAAACAATATTTAAATTTATCAATAAGAAAACGTTAGTCCCACTTTCTCTATAGTTGAACTCTTCATTATATATTGACAATCCTTTCCCACAACTTTTCGATAGCATCTCTTTTACGACGGCTATAAATTTCAGTCCTTCTGTCAGTTAGGTAGCGCATCAAGAAGTAACTACAGATAAGATTGATTCCTTGACCTTTTGATACAAAGGCAAAAAAAGAACATTCATATACTTTGTAGTCTGGTATCAGTCTGTAGTCTGGTTTTATTAAGCATTGCTCTTTCATTTCATACATTTCTGCAATAGGGCCATAATCGCTTCTATCAACTGCTTCAATCCATTCGTGCAGCTACATAATGCGTTAAAAAAATGCAAACATGAATTCATTACTTTGCCATTTTTTCTCCTTATAACTGTTTTTTTTTTCTTGTGCTAGAAAATAAGCAGCTTTCAGTATTTTTTTAAAAAGTAATATAAAAAGTTAATTAATTTTACTTCATTAAAATTACAGCATTTCTTGAATTATGATAGTAATCCTATGAAGTATAACTATGGAAATAATTTTTTGAAATTTTTTAAATAAATAAATTGAGTTAAAATTTTATTTAAGACTACAAATTGCTGTAAAATGATAACTTGCTTATTGACAATATTAAATAAGCATATATAGTTAATATATTAGAAGTTTTTTTTTACTAATCGTTTTACTGAAATAGTGGTTATGCTTGATAAATTCATTTGTGTGAGAAAATTTGATGTACAAATTCAACCAGAAGAAAAAAAATGTTAAACATTTTTTGTAGAGATTTCCGAGTATGCTTAAATGTATTGTAAATATTTCTCTAAATTAAAAAATACATTCGCTCATTTTACCAACTATATAATTATTTGAATTAGTGTGAAGCAGTTGATAGTAATCCTCGACAAATATGTTTTCATAAAAAAAATTGTTAACGGTGCAATTAAAGAATG
>JAPMOR010007813.1:0-22198 GCA_026543865.1 Argiope aurantia | reverse complement strand
ATGCTTTACTTTATAAAATCTATCTTTACTTTATAAAATCTGAAGAATTAAAGTTGCAGTAAACATGAAATATTCAAGTTTAAAATATAATTATTTTAGAAATTGTTTAATGAATTTCATTATTCATTTTTTTTTAACTTCACCCGATTAATATTCACCATTTTGAATTTCCCAGATTAAATTTTTAAAAATACCTCATAAGTACAAATGCTCTTTACAAAACGGATATATAAATGTTTCCCCCAGAGTAGGCACTTTGTACTATTTTATTAAAAATTTTATTGCCTAGGTGTGGTTCTGAATAGTAAGAGCTTAACATCAAGAAGTTATTGAGAAACAAAAGAAAATTTGATTACAGACACAAGATAGGAATCATTATGAAAGCGTGCCCCTTTTCCTAGGAAATCACCATTGTGTCCTACTACCGCCTCAATATTTCATTGATTAGCATTGCTTTTGTTTTGACCATGGCAGTAATTTTGGTTTATTTAGATCAATTATCCAGGCTTTCCTGAATTTAATTTTAAAGGAACCATCTTTATTTAATTAGATTGTTTATTACTTTTTATTTACTTTCCTATTAATTATTTTTAAAAAAAATAAATGAATTATTGCTTACATTTTCAAAGTAATGTTTAATATACAATTATTAATCACTACTTTCACATTAAAAGAAATTATGTCGAAATTACCCCGAATAACCTCATTGTTCTCATAACTTTAGATACTCCTTCAAAGAGCAGACAACTCCATGCAAATTCTTCAACAGGATCATTAATCATAAACTACAACTGATGCCATCTGCCACTCTTTTCTCTCATGAAACCATTATTATCCACATTTCTCTGTTGTATTTCGGACTTTTACTAATGACTAGAGGAAGTACTTTCGAATAAAACGTAAATCATGGATAGAAGTTTTCAATAAAAAATATCAATCACTTGCAATTTCGCATGCCAAAAAGATAGGAACCATATTTAAAACTTGCTTTAGCTTATAACTGAGCCAATTTGCTCATAAAAGTAATTATAATGGTTATTTCTTAATTATACCTGAAGAAGAATGAAAGGCAAATTTCTTAAATTTAAATCATCAGTAACTGCGTCGGTATCAACCTCTTCCATGTTGCCGCGATGATAGTCATTTAACTGACTTAAAAGTGAACGTGCTTCATCACCAAATAGTGAGAGATTTTTCTATCATACCGAATAATGATTCCTAATTTTCCAGCTATTCCTGCTACTTTAATCTTATCTTCACCTGATACCTTTAAATCTGTCAAAATTGATTCACAATCTGCAACAATATTTATTTTGATTCCCCAGGAGTTGGGCGAATCACAATCTGCATTAAGACTAAATTTTCAAAATGAGGATAATGCAACGATTTCTACATTTTGAACACCTTCTACTCAGTCCGATTGTCATTTGATTTTATTAATTTAAAATCGATATAAAAACGAAATTCAAGCACTCACAGTGGAAAATCTTTCCTAATTTGTGTTTAGTAAACCGCAATCGGTAAAATTCTGATTTAAAATTTTGTAAGAAATTACTATTCGGAACAACGGATTCAATGCAAATTCGTAATATCATCTATATATCATAATTTAAAATGCTCAATTAAAGCTTACCACTATATAGAAGCTAATATTGTTGGTAACAAAATAGAGTGCGATATGAGCGAACCCTTATAAGAGGTTTTTCCTAGGTCGCACGTTTTTATTGACGCCAACAAAGAACTGAAAAAATATATTGAATTTTTTTTTCTGATTTCTAATCAGTCTTTAAAATGATTCTGTTCAAATAAGCCTTTTAAGCCTTTTGAATATTAAACTTCATTAGATTTTTCATTCGCCATGCTTAATTAATAGTTAGTAAATAAGACTTATTACTTTAGTATATAAATCTTTTACTTATTTAAAAAAAGCATTCTTACTTAAATTTATTAACTAATTAATAATAAAAAAATACATTGATTTCAATAAATAAACATCAGAAAGGGAAGCAACTTTCGGCTATTGTTTTTTTAGCCTAGAATGCAAGATCAAACCTTCGTTTTCACAAGTTTTTTTTTTTGTATCTTTTCTTTTTAATAAAATATGCAACTAGCAAAGAAATATTCCATTTATTTCATATAATTCTTTCTTCAAACTAGTTTAAATACAGTATTTGATAATTTTGCCGAAATCACCTTTCAAAAGCAACGGTTTTGAGGAAAAGAACATATTTATATAAAATTGTAAAATAAATCCAAATTCTTTAGATAGGGAAATTCTATATATCGCCTAGTTTCTATTAACGCTAGAAGCCTTCCATCTTAGGCCTTGCAACCCTATCGTTGAAGAGTTATGTTAAAACTCTTGACACTTCGTAAAGTCCCTTAATGGACCCAACATTACTCAAG
Source organism: Argiope aurantia (assembly GCA_026543865.1). Classification (NCBI taxonomy): domain Eukaryota; kingdom Metazoa; phylum Arthropoda; class Arachnida; order Araneae; family Araneidae; genus Argiope; species Argiope aurantia. The sequence goes on along the minus strand of JAPMOR010007813.1, from coordinate 19,792 downwards.
ATGGACACGTGATAACTGTTTCTAACTGCCGATAGCACCAAAGCAATGGAATTTGCAAAAACACCCTAACTGCTTGCAGTTTATTTCAATGTTTGAGTGGCGGCTGAAGTATCGTGACTTACTTTTTATCGATTATACATATGTGCTATTTGCTCCTTCAACTTAAATCCCTGACAAAGAAAATATATAATTTTAAAGTATTCTTAAATGCATCAATATTTACAGTTTATCTTTCATTTTTTTTAATAATTTATGGAAGGTCTTTTATGAATCTCTCTTTCGATGTTAATTCTGAAGTGAATAAGAAATAATAAATGTGTGTCTACTAAATTTACCTCAAGTTACCTCTTTATGAATAAAATTTTTTTGTCTAAAATTATTTGTAATATACGCTTGAATTCAAAAGAGATTTTTTAACTATTTAAGTATGCAATTTATTAGGAAGACTTAATATTAGTTAAATAACTTATTTGAATTAATTTTATGACAGACCGAGCAGCTTCGGATTATTATATGCTTAACATTTAACAGCGAGGAATGCGTTTTGTTGCTAAAAATTAAGTAATAAATTTTTAATTTTTTAGAGGTATTTTCATTTATTTATAATTAAATTTGTACATATATTGTCGAAAAATAATAAATCATCCTTGCAAAGTTAATATTTTTAACAGTTATCAATTTTTCAATGGAGAACACGCGAAAATAACACAAAATAAGGAACTTGATAAGTTTGGAATTAAATTTGGTAAGATAAATTTGGAACTAAAAGAATTCTTGAAATTTGCTGTTCTTCTTTCCTTCTTTTTTTATCTGTAAACCCTTCCATTTCGTAAATCTGTTATGTCATTCTGCTTCTAGAAAATTGGTAGAATTATTTTTAGAATGTAAATGTTTCGTTTTGAAAACTTCGAAATTGTTTCGAATTACCAACAATCATAAAACAGAAAAATGATTTGAATTTACAAAATCAAGTAATAAAAAGTAATGTTTCATGGCCAGTTTAATTCTTCTCGTCCTCATAGAAAAGGGAAAAATCTCTACAAAAAAGCAAAAATTTTCCGACTTCCATATCTGTCAAACTACGCAGTCATGCATAGTAAATCAATCATCACTTTATATGTGTTCTCCTCAGAAATTGAAGAAAGTGATAATATCCATTTTTATTAGTGATAATATCCATAATAAAATTGATAATATCCATATAATTCTTGAAAATATCCATTTTTAATATCCTTTATGAAACATATGATCGTAAGCTTGATAAAAGACATGATATCAGTAAAACAGAATATATTTATATATATCAACTTCTCCATTAACTTACCTAGAAATAAAAATATGAAAGTTTCCCCTCGATTTTATTTTAAAAATTGAAAATTAAACTTTATAGCTCACATCTGGCTATTTTGAAATTATATTACGTTAATTAAAAAAATCACCATAACTTCTAACCTTTCACCATACGAATGATTATTAACCGAGTTTATAAATTTTATTTTGATATTTAATGCAGGTGAAAACTTAAAGTCCTCATGAAAAGATAAAACGTTTTAGGCTGTTTCCAATGGATTTTAAACAACTGTAGTTTATAAATATGATACTATTTTTTTAATTTTGTAATTTGTAAAATATAATAGTGTAAAGTATTTATAAGAGCATAATCAGCAGAATCTAATTTACAAGAGCATTTAGAATAAATACGCGTTGATAAAATGATAATGCAATAAATTTGCCTTTTCATAAGTACATAGTACAGTCCAATTTTGTTTTGTTAAATTGCCTCCCTTTTTTTTAGGAAACATGAACATTTTTGGAATATAATCTCCATATTTGTAAATTACTGTTAAGTAACGAGGAAGACATCATCTAAACTAGCAACATTCTCTCTACGCCTGTTCAAATGTAAATAAAAAATATGAAGCAAAGAAAATATATAATTTCGAAATTTGCAGTTTGAGAAGAACAGATTTTTTTTTCATCAATAAGTAGACGTTTATCTGTTAGACTTAAAACGTCCAGTATGTTTGTCAAAAATACAGTTTATGAGCAGTGAAAAAAAAATGAAAACAGCACTTTACAAACTTAACTAGCAAAGAAGATTGTTACATAGTTTTTTATATAGAATGTCTACCCTAATTATAGGCCTATAATTAATTTTCAAACCGTTAGAGATAGTCATAAACATCAAATACTCTTTATGCTAAAAAAAATCTAATTTTCCATTGTTTGAGTCTATAAACATGTGTCTGAAAGAATTACGATGTCTAAATGTTACACAATCCCCTGGTTCTATTAGTCATGTTTAATAAGATATTATTTTCAACAAAGAGTTATTATTAAACAGTTATTAGACAGTTATTCTTTTAAACAAGACATTTCTGAACTGACCGAGTTATGAACATAACTCACTGAATTATTAAGCTTTGATTATTACAATTTTAGACGATTTTAGACCATTTCACATGGTTTTCTGGTGAAAAAACCACGAATAAATGCATTGAGCAATTATGAGGGAAGTTTCGTGAGTAGTAAGCAACACAATGTTAGCGAGAATGGAGTGGATTTTTTTTAATTTAAAATATTGGTGAATCAATAGTTTTGATAAATATGATTAATAGGAAAAGGATATTATATAATTTATGAATTTCGTAATTTTTTTCATATATGCAACTATACATATTATTACAAAAGCATTTGTTTTATAGCATAAAATATGTTTTTCGTGCTATTTAGAGTACTTTACAATTGGAAATATGTGCCTATCTCTAAAAGTTTAGAAATTAAATATTCTACCACGCTTAGACTGGCATCATGTGTATAATAAAAAATTGTGCTTATTATAATAATTTTTATTATAACAATAGCATGAAAATGAAAAAAAAATTGTATTTGCATTTTCTCTCATATGGTGCCTGAAATTCTCATTCATTGTATTCTTCTTATAAAATACAATTTTGGAAAAATATGGGTACTATAAATAGAATGTCGGTTTGTAGCTTGAATTTAAAAATATTTTTTATGTCGTTGAATCTATGGCATTTTTATGCTGCACTTACGATTCTTTGTTATACTAATTATTATGACGCACTCAAACAAATTCAGCCTTCAAAATTTAAGCAAAACATTTTAATGCAAATTAAGCCATAATTAATATCTTTAAGCTTCACACCATGCATGTGAATATGTCACAAGGAAATGTAGGCAAATATGAATAGGCCCCATTTGGAACCCAAACAGCTTATTTTTTTATTTTATTTATTTCATAATCTTTAAAAAATTGTTCTTTCATTATTTATATAAAGTGCCTTTACTTTTAAGTTAAGAAATACTTAGCATTATTTTAAAAACAAATAATAAAATCAAGCATAATTTCAAAATTATTAAAAAATTATATTTGATTTAAAGTTGGATTGAATTTTAGAAAAAAAGGCAGAAAACATTTTAGGAAAATTGTAAGTATTTTAATGCCAACAATCCTCTAAAATATTCTTAGTAATATTAATTCTTTAAAAAACAAATAATAATTCAATATAAGGTAGATTAGTGGAATTTCTTGCCACAGAAGAAATTCAAATATTCATTAAATAATTAGGATAAGCTTCAGTCTGTGTTTGCATTTCTGCTCTGTTAAATCTCAGACAATGTATTTTATACCAAAAAATGTTCAAAAGAAACTCTTAATTATGATACGAAAAAATACTACAAAATTATTTTCATTATTTCCAAACTTAACTACATCTTTGTTTGGATAGCTGTCTTAAAAATTGTGTTTGACATTGTTCTTTACAACAGAACTTTTAAGTAGAAATAGGTTGTTTTAATAAGGTGAAATTCATAAGTGAAACATTGGCGTGTTTGAGCTAATCAAGAACACAAGTCATGAAATAAAAAATAATAAAAAAAAACGTCAAGTGTTATTACGAACACAAATATCCATATATGAACAAAGAATAACTTTAAATATTCATATTTTTGCTTTGTTCAGGAGAGTTGATAAAACAGTTACTCATGTTATTGTACTATTATTTACTACAAGCATATTTACGAAGTGACGCAAAAAATATTACCACACTTGCATTGTTTATAATGTGTTTATTAAATGTGTTTAAATTGTTTCAAGTATTTAGAATGAAGTACAATAATATTTTTTTAAATTTTTCAATCGTGTTTTCAAATTAATGATTAAATAAATTTATGCCACAATTACATTATGAAATCGCACTCTTTTTTAAAAGCATTTATTCGAAACTTTAGTGCTTTCCCTTTTGTTGCCTCTCTTCATTTTCTCAATGGCTAAAATTATATTCTCTAAATCCTATACTTCAGAAAGAGACCCAAGTTCAAATTAATTGGCTTTTACTCAGATTTTCAGAGGGAAGAAAATCTAGTTCATTCATTTCTCAGCATTAACCATCTTTGAAATTTCTAATCTTTTTCGCATTTTACTAAATACCATTAACTCTTTTATTTCAATTTTCTTTTTTTTTCAATTTCATATTTGTCTTTAATCCATGTTATAAAGTAAATCTACTATAAAGATCAGTTTGAAATCCTCACATAAATTTGCATTCAGATACATGAGTTTTCGGATTTTCAGTAACATCCTAAAACTTTCATTCTCACTTTAAAATTTAATCTGGATTGGGCAATTATTTCTCAAAGTTTAAATTAACCACAAAAATAAATGCAGTGTTTTATCGGCAAATAATATGCGATGATATTTTTTGAGACTCTGTATTTATTATTTTAGTTACAATATGACCCAGCTCAATTTTGAATTTCTCTATATACTCGGGCTATTTTTTTATTTATTTATGATATAGATCTTTCTACCCTATGAATGAATAACCCTCATCAAATAAGTAAAGTAGTCACTATAATTAAATAAATAGTATTAATCTTTAAAACAAAAAGAACTTCATAAAATTCATACATGCGAATACTTTATCCATCCTTTCTCTAAAGTAAGGTTTATTTTAAATTTTTATTTATTTTGTAGGTACTTCAATTCCTCGACTAAATACAAAAGATATCTCCCATTACTACATCTAAGGATTTATTATGATTGAATAAATTATATAAAACTTTATAAAAAACGTACGTCTTAAAAAATTTCACAAGTATTTCATTATTTCTAAAAATTTATGTTTCCAAGATATTTTACTAAATAACAATCTCTTTTTTTTCAGTCGTAAGGCTCAGATAAAATGTTGTATAAACCTGAATTCAATGAGGCTTGCAAATGAGTTATATACTTTAATTAGCTTGCCATTTTAAAAAGAAATTCAGAAATAAGAGCATAAGTTTACTGTTCAGAAATAAAAGCCTAAGAATTATACAGACAACCCACCACTGTTCAGTTAAAAATTGTACATGAAATCCTTTTACCTGGCAGCTAAAATTAAACAAATTGAAATTGTCTAACTGCAGTCATTGTTATGCTTGAAATTTCTTTTGGCAATTATTTTAATGAATATGAAGTTTTATTGCGAAGATACAAGGAAAAAATAGTTTAAGGTTATTTTACGAACTAAAACAAATGCAGGAATTTTCATGAACTCTTGAATTTTGAAATGTAATGATTTCAAAAAGGCAAGCTCGATTAGATTTTTAATGCAATGACTTATGCCTTAATTTCAATGAATTATTTACTATTCATTTCCTTAATCCAAATGCAATTCTCATCAACATGGATCGTGACAGAATCCATTAAAATTTCTCATTACTTCTGTTTAATCAGTTTCACTGATACTTCTGATTAAAAGTTTCATTTAGTAATGTCAACAGAATGATTTCATGTGAAATAGTTATAATTATAACTTCAAATAAAGTTTTGGACAGGAAAATCGAATTATTTTCCACTAATGAGTGATCTAATTGCTATTTAAAATTCAGACTGACGCAAGTTTCAATGACTCTGATTTCAAATTATTATTTCATTCAAATTTTACACTCGATATTGTCACTCAGATACAAAAACTAAGCTATAATTTCCATAATTTCCATTCTAAATGATGATTTTCTGAATCAGCCATTGTCTCGTCACAGTTGCAAGGAAATATTCTTTGCTGTCGATATAACAACCACATAAAAATTAAGTTGCTCAGCAAATTATAATTCTTCGATTTTACGTACATTTGAAATTTCACATCAATTTTCTGATTTCTGTATTGCTGGCTGGGAAAATTTTTAATTCGTGTTGACGTAAGAAATTTTGTTTTAAATAAGAATATTTTACCTCAGTTAATCTTCCAAAATTTTAAAGTTTGGGCTAGAAAAACCCTCAAGCCTTCTCTTACAAAGAGTATGCTGAGAAAGAACCAGAAAAAAGGTATCCAATCTTCCAAAATTATTCAATTTCTCGTCGCTTTCAACTGCCTTTAGGGTCACAACTGTCATTTTCAGCATTGACAACAAATTCATACGTCACACGTTGGATGGAACGTTCATATAAGAAAGTAAAACTAATTAATTCCGTTGGTAGTAATTAATTCTACCACCTGAAATTGGAGTCATGGCGATGGTGGTTTGAATTCCTAATCGATTAGAGATACAATAGTAGTACCAATTCGTACGCCGAAGAATAACATTAACCGGTAAAGTAATTGTTTTGACCATAAAAAGAGGTTAAACCTGACAATAACTATCACTTTTTTTTATTCTTTATCTGTATCTTAAAATAAATCGTTTTTATAATATTTAACCCTTAGCACTCTGATGACTCCTCTCAGGCACCATTCAAGACGGTGCACCATTTTGAAGCTTTATTTATTTATTTTTCAATTTTTATTGTTAAAAATGCCTACAGAATGATAAAAAGGCGTAGATTAATTTTTCGGGGAAATTCAACTTAAAATAATTATATATTAATTTATTTTTTGGAGCAATAAACAAGTTCTTGTATTAAGTGCATAGTTATGCATCTAACTACTTTTCAGAGTAAAAAGGGCTAAATACAAGACTTTGTCTTTATAATGCCGCTTTTCTACGATAACACTTCCTTTCTTTTAAAATAGATTGTCTCTGTTTCGATAAATACAGGAGAAACGATGAAAATTTTCCTATTTAAGTAGGATAAATGTGTCTGCTGTATAATAAGAATTTTTATTTGCTCTCACTGAATTGGAATAAAATAATAATTTTAATTCAATTTCTAGAAGTTTTTTTTTCATACAAATGTCTTCTTAGTTATTCTATTCTTTAAAATGTTCCCATTCACAAAGTCTAATCTTGCTTTGATCTGCATTGAAACAGAAAAGCAGCTTTATATATGGGCTTAGTGAATATTAGATAATATCAAACGGGAATAGTTTTCACTTTGATATGGTAAAAGGAAGTCACATTTTTATGTATAAAGCAATATTAAATATTTGCCCAATTCATAAGCATAACTACACCAAAAGCTATTAATATTTTGTATATTCCAAAGAGGAAAAGAATTCTTAACAATCGTAGTAATAAAAATTGCCTTAAAAATTATCAGTGTCAAATCCTAATGAGACAAATGCATAATGTGATCCACAAATATTTGCTTGTCAGATATTTTCCATAAAAAGTTATGTTTGTACATTGTTAACAATCATTTCATTAAATATTGTCTTAACTATTATAAGCTACATGTATTATTGCCAAATCCTGATGAGATAAAGGCATAATGTTATCCGTAAATATTTGAATATAATATTTAACCCCCCTTATAATGAATCTAATTTACTTCATAAAATTGCATTTTAATAATTGTTTTAAACAGATGTTCGTCTAGTTCAGGGACTGCAAACCATGGCTCGCGAGCTAAGGATCAGATTAAGGACTTTCTTAGTACTAGGCAACGTAAGAGTACCATAATTAAACAAATAACAATATGTCTACCTATCTAATTTAAGTTTTTACAAATGCGACTCTCAAAAACGATTTCACTCGTTGAACTGTTGATAATTGGCTCTATAGACTAATGAGTTTGGGAACCTCTGGTCTCGTTCATCCAAATGATTGAGTTTATGATCAAGAGCTGACAATTCAGGAATGGGTTAATCCAAAGATAAAATCTAAACTTTATGACAAAAAATGGTGTGTTCTCAATCAGATTGGAGGGCAGTCCCATTTCAGATTCTGATGAGCATCATTTATCGGAAAATTCAAATTTTCTAAACTTAGAAGTTTTGAATATGGATTCTGGATCAATCATTCATTTCATTCTTGAATATCTACCTAGTTTATACCATAAAGTCCCTTTCCAGTTATTCTCATAAGGTTTAAATGACATTTTTCTTGGGTTCATAGTCTGTTGCTAAGTTACAAGAAGGCTATGTTAAAAAGTTTCATTATTCTGAGTCTCAGTGACACGACAACCTTATTTCTAAACTTCGCTCTTAATGATTGATATGGGGTGATAGATTTCACATGCACTAGGTCCTCCATATGTACAAGTCAGATTTCTCAGAGAATTTCGCTTTCAAACCTCTATCTAGGTATTTAGCGTTTTTTGCACAATGTAAGGATGTTTATTATCAAAAATGAATTTAAAATTTAGTAGAAAAGGAAATTGTCTCATTTTAATATCTACATTATTGCCACTTTGATGACGAAATGATATTATATCGGGAAGTTGACACAACTATGACGCAAATAATATTTTTCTTTTAAAAAGCAATGAAACACATATATCTAACATCTAAAGATCAAATTAAATTCAGAATAAGTGCTTTCATATATTTTATATGAATATTTTCTGCCTTTCTAAGAATTTTTATCATTCCGTTTTTCAATATGTCTTATGTTTGAATTGAATTCATACACTGTTACAGCTTGATATTTAACGATTGTTTCCACGATATTTTTATTATTATTTCCACGTTTCTTCCACGATATTTTGTAATACATTTACATGCTACTCCTAGTACTTTAACAATGTTACCGTTTCTGTCTCACTCGAGAGCGCACTGCAAGAGAATAAACGACTTAACTGGAGTGACAACATACTACTCGACTACGATTTGCATTCAGCAACTCTTCATAACCAAGTAACTTTCGTGACGGTTGCTTCTTCAACTGTCTCAGGTGTTTTAACCTTCTCTTCAGATAAACTGACAATGTTCTAGGTATGTCGCTTAAATTAATTATAATTTTAAAATTTAGAAAAAAAATTCTTATTCTAAGAAAATCATATGCACGAGGATTGTTTCTATTATAGATGACTGCTAAATTACAGCTATTGTCAAAGGTACAATACGCTTATTTAAGAACTTTTGTGTGATATATACGAGAATTCACCTTCATCATTAATTCTCAAGTAAAAGTCACGCCTTGTTAACATGGTTGACATTTAATCTTTCGTTGTGAAGAACTATTTAGCACGTCATTTATGTTGTTTTCTATCGAAGAAAAGTGGCATACTATGTATAACGGTTTGTATAGGAAAATACTTCTTCATACGATTAACAATGACTAAAAAAAGTGTTAATGTGCTCTTGTAGCTTTAAACTACAACTCTGTAATAGAAAATATCACACATATCAATGCATTGTCAGTATACAATATATACTACGCATATATTGACAGGCATGGTTTTTTTCTGGTAAAAGAATTTTAAAACAAGATCATATTAACTTATATCTCCTTTATTTTCAATCTGGTCAGTTTAAAAAGAAAACCGACTACGACCTAGTAACTAATATCATGATTGCAATGCGTAAAATGTCTTTCGTGGGATAATAATGATTAATTCTTTCTACATTATGGAAAATTATGGATTTATTACTCTTATGTAGCATATTTAATTTCAAAATGATTCTGAATTGATTCAGTAATTTTTTTTCCACTGAAATAAAAACATGGAAAAAATCTCCATTTTTAAAAATCTTATTTTATGGAGATAAATGTTTTCTATTTTCTCTCAAGAGACTTGTCCTTTCTATATCTCATCTTGAAAAATAGTCAGATTTTCTGGGCTTTAATCCAAAAGCAATGAAAATCACCACTAAATGGAAAGGAATATGAGACAAAATCGAGTAAATAAATAAGTATGATTAAAAACAAATTGTGAAACTATATATATAAGGTAATTGTTAGAAATTTCAGAAAAACGAAGAAAGACAATGAAAAAAAGTATCTGTTCTTTCTATGAATTTTTCTTCTGTTGAATTAATTTATTTTGCTAATATTAATATAGCTCCTATGTTTAGTAAAAGTTGTGAAGGAGAATTTTTAAAAATCTAACTCCATTAAACAGTAAACCTTGTTTCTTTGAATTATGATCTATTAAAATTAGTCGGTAAAAAACTGTATTAAGTTTATTTTTAAAAAAAGAAATCTAATCAAAATCATTACCGCCCCACTGAGTATTTTCTATTCAACTTCGTTAAAACTTTTTGCTAAAATAATTCTCCTTCAGACGAAATAGACTCCTGGTAGAATCTCACTTTCAGAACTAATAAATCGCTTGGCTAAATAGTTATTTTTTACAAGAAAATTTGTCAATTATACGCGCCTGGTGCACATTAAGTCTGTTGACTGTCAAACGTCCTTTCAATGCTGTAATGCGAAATATTGGAGGAGGATGTGTCGGCTCAGGTATCGTCCACTTCACTTGAACATAAATCATAATTTCGAGGTCCCTCATAAAATACTCTTTGCGTAGTTTTTAAAATAGTCCTTAATTAAACTAAACCCAAGTTTCAGAAGAAATAAAGTTTGGCCATTCAAATGCTAAGTATTTCCCATTATTATATCATTTCTTTATCTATGAAAATTATTTATTATGCCCATCTGTTGTTGGTTATTTCTTAAGCTAGTAACACTATGCTACAAAACGAATCTTTAAAAATTCAGATTGATTAAAATATTAGATTTATTCTAGAAGCCCTATTTTTATAATTTAATAGTAAATTATATAAAAAATATGCAAATAAAGTTTTATTATTATTATAAAAAACGAATATAATTTCCGCTTTTATAGAATTATTTCAAAGACGATGAGTTTCTAATAAAGAGATCAGATCTCTGGAAAAGGGCATCTTGCTTGGTAGATGAAACGTTACAATTAAACGTTCCTTTAATGTGCATCGTTAATAAATACTATGTGTTATCATTATTTAAAAATAAAACATGTGGCGATAAAAATACATAAGGTCTTATATTACTTTCGAGAAAAACTGCTTAACATCATCTTTAATTTCATGATAAATAAAAGAAAAATCTATTTGAACATTAAAACGTTTCATATCTTTCTACTATCTATTAGTAATAGTAATAGGATTTAGTAAATTTTACTGACATGGGCATAAAAATTATTTCTTTTCATTTTCCCTTACAGCGTTGCTTCATTTATTGTCATAGAAAGCGTCGTATAACGCTTTTTAATTTCCTTGAACACAAAAATCTAATAAAAATGACAAAGCCTTCAACCTTCATAGCATAGAATGCATCTTTTAACAGCCTTACGTTGTTAATTTCGAAGTATCTGGAAACTTCCGACAACGTAAAACGTCTATTGTGTTTCTTATGATAAATATCTGGAGGCAATGTTCTCCTCATTTCATCGATGATAAAAAAAATTTTGCTCAAAATAAGATTTCATTTTCCTTTTTTGTCATTTCTAACAGCGCCTATATCGATCAGGAGTATTGTATTTATATTTTATGAAACTAGAAAATTGCATTTATCTTCGAACCGAACATTTTAATTTTATATAAGGATGTCAAAATCAGATCGTAACATACAAAATATATCATTCAAACAATTCATTATTTAATAAACATTAAATAGTAACAACTAAATTTTCATGCAGTTTTGTTCCGTTTTTATGGATATTTAAAACTATTTCCGTACTTGAATATTGTTGAACATATTTATTTTTCTGTTAATTCTGAAACTATTATTATGACAATTAGAAAAATAATCTGGTATATTTGTAATATTATTAAAAATTACTAAAATATAAACAAACAATGTTCTTCAATAAATGTGTTACTTATAATAATTTTGGGGTTTATATGTAATTTTTTCATAAAATAAAGAATTTTTATCAATACAAATTATTTAAATTAAATTCTCTTTTTCATATTACCCCTTTGTTACAAGATATTATACGTTATCCCAAGATGTTGTTCTATATTCTAAATTCAGTATTATATCATTAAGATATGTAACAATATTGCTGGTTTTTTGTACAAAACAGAGATGAATGTATAATGAATCATATTTCAAAAGTTACTGGAGGTAACAATGTTAAAAATTAATGAAGATGCGTCAGGAGTAATTCCATTTGTCATAATTATAAATGGAATATCTTAAAAGAAATTGAATTGTCACATATTTGTATATTCTTTTTATTGTTTTAATTTAACCAGTATGGAGAATATTGTAGTTTCTTCTGGTTTACATAACGATTTGTATAAATGTAGTAGAAAATCTTATAATAAAATTACATTTATCTAATATACGTTACAAATAAACATTATTTTTTATTAAGTTAAATTCATTAATACTTAAAACGAATTAAGCCACAATTTTGATTCTTAGCTTAATTGTTTGACGTACAATTATTTTAAATGTATTCGTTAATTAAAATTCTTCAAAAGACATCTACACTTTAATAGTAGTATAAAATATCCCAAAACATTATAATATTTTATGCTAATAAGATTAGCAATAAGTAATTTTTTGTGTACGGTAATAATAAAATAAAATATTTTTCTTATGCAAAGAGACTGAACACATTTATAAAAGTGTCTATTGCCATTGATATTAAAACAAGATTAAACATTAAGAATGAAGTACTTTCATCTTACAAAATTTTTCATGGATCATAAGATCTGACTATAAATATTTGCAAAAGCGGAAAAAAATTAACAAATTTTCATAGACTGTTATACTAATAATAATTTATATATAATAATATAAAATAATATTCCATTATATTACAATGGATTGTAATATACAATTTTGGAATGTTTCAATTTAAATTTATGTGACCTTCGTGAACTTGTGAAACAATAAAGCAGCGTACTTTAAATGAATCTATCTTTTATCTAAATGCTTAAACATTAAAATATCTTGATTTTCTTAAAGAATGATTTTAAATGTATATTCTAACAATACGCTCTAGTTTTTGGGGACGTTTCTCATTCATCGCCAATTTTTGTTTATTATTAGGAAGAAATAATTTAACCGATAATTATATCCATGAAATGAAAATATGACATTGAAATGTAACATGAAACTTAATTTCAGATGAGCATAAATTTAGTATATATATTATATGAGTGGTTCTCTTTTAGATAAATGATAAAGCAAATGGGCGATTCTAGATTTATTTTTATTACGTATAAATCTTATAATTTATAACATTATTGAGAGATAAACGTGACACTGATAAATAGAATTTGAATGCCTACTACATGGATAAATTAATACTAATTCAGTTAATTTTATTCATGGCATGTAACTGGATTGGAAATTTAACCCTAATTTCAAGATATGTGTTCAATCTCGGTCTCCTTTCACTACCAGGTTGTGATACAGCCTCTATTGCCACTTATTTGATTCGCCAATAATCGAAAGTGGGGAGTCACAGAAAGGATGCTAACCATCTTTCCCCCACTTAGTATCAGCTTATGTTCTACCATAGTACCATGTAGAAGTACCATGATGTACCATGCCGGGGTAGCCTGGTTGGGAGGGCGCTGGATTCGCATCCCTTGCCCTTCGCGTTCGAACCCCGCCAGCCAAAGCCTCTCCGTGTGCATGGATGATGGTGGTGATCGTTCTCTGATTCCGGTCTAAACTACGATCTGTGGAGGAGTGAAGAGATTCCCCGGGATTCGCATCCCTTGCGTTTCGCGTTCGAACCCCGCCGGCCAAAGCCTCTCCGTGTGGATGGATGATGGTGGTGATCGTTCTGATTCCGGTATAAACTACGATCTGTGGAGGAGTGAAGGGATTCCGCTCAGTGAAAAGGGTTGAGACTAATGAGTACGTAAGATGTACTCTTGGCCCTAGATGACGCTAAAACTCGGTTTAAAATCGCTGACATTCAGCGGGTTTGCCTATGACATGTGCCAAGAGCAACAACAGAAGAAATACAATAGTCCACACATGGCCTTCCCATTAAATGCATGTCAGCATAAAAAAAGGATGGTAAGCATTGAAAAAAGCTTTCATTGCGTCCTTTACCGATTAGTAATCGGACGAAATGATTAGTGCATCGTCTTTTCTAGTTTCATGAAATTCTAAGTTGGGTTGTATGTGACAGACACTGCATATATAGAGAGTATGGTTATTTATTCAGGTATCTCTCAACATTGGATTGGGTTAACCAGTTCAATAATTCCTGAAATTTTAGCGTATACATCTTTACCTGCTAGTTCGAAAGTGATTCTTTTGGGGACTTTTATAATGGTTTTATTGATACAGAACTAAACTCCTATTCATTATGAATCTTCGATGGAATGAGATGCACGACTTCCTGTTCCTATCCACAGGCAAACGTTCGAGTACTCAGCAGCTGATAATCGAATAAAATAATTTATTTAACATTATCTGAAAAAATATGTATTAGAGCTACGATAAAAATTTGAAATACTCAAAACAAAACTATACAACATTTTTTAATGTAGTCACACGATATTTAGTTAAATTTTCCTTTCAATAAATATCACTTCTTTTCATATCATAAATTTTCATATCTGAAAATAAAACTTTTAGAAGTGTGTTTCACTTTTTAGTTTTAATTTAGTTGAAAAACGATGACGATAGACATTAAGGAATTATATCAAATATTTAATTTACATAAAATCCAATTAATCTCTTCTGAAAAACCTTTTTTATTCAAACTTAGAAAGGAATTTTGTAGAGTTATTTTGTAATATTCCTTCATTTTGGTAAATACGGTTTCTAACTTCTGTTTAATTTTACCGGAAAACCTGAGAAAAATGTTTTTATTTAAAGTAAAGTAAACTGAGGACGGAATACTCGAATTAAATCATTTAATAATGAATAAAAAAGATAGTCTTCATTTTATCCGCGTGTTTGTTGACTCATTTATAAACTTCATTATTTTGCTTTTTATTCTCTGTTTGAAAAAGCGCATGTGACGAAACGCTTTCTTTTTGTTTCTGCTTTATATTTCTCTGTGATTTGTTAATTAAATCATTTTAATAACAAAAAATATCTAGCATTAAATATCCCCTTTTTAATTTGCATCTAGAAAAACATCGCAGTTAAAAAAGAGTCACGTACTGAATATAAGTGTATATTGTTTTTAAATATTAAAAATGATACATTTTAATCTTTCAAAACCAATGAAAATATTAAATATTATTTCAAGAAATAATTGCTCATATAAGCTTCCTGGCTTTTATAATCAATATTCTGCTGTTCTAATCGGAAATAAAAGTCTGAATTTAAGTAAAGAGAAACTGTAACATGAGGATTAAATGTATGAGACTTTATTATTTAATGATGAAAATTTCCCATTTTGTGTTATTAGATTGGGAAAAGGCAATTTTTATATTTACTTAGAATCTCTGACAGGAAAAAAAAGAATAAAAAATAGGAAATTGAAATACTGCAAATTTGATAGTATTGAAACATCATTAAAATACCATTGTCTACCAAACAATGTTGTGGATTTCTTCAAAGTAAATTTAAAGAAATGTTTTATCATTTCGAAAAATATGTTCTATCTTTTTTCTAATAAATTAGTATAAGAATATCTAGGGCAGTCTTAATTAAAATTAATTAATCTTCTTCTTTAAAAATGAGTCTTTTGATTAATATTGTATTAAAATTTGAATGTATAAATTATATTTGAGTTATTTCTTGATTGTTATTTGCAAAATAGATAACCAATATTTACATTTACTCTATTTATTTATGTTGTGCTTTCAAGTGAAATCATTAATATTAAGTTGAATTATTAACCTGTAATCTCGGCCGAAGAGCTAATACTTAAACTCTTACAGATAGATAGTTATTTCCTATTTGAAAATGGAATTTTATAATTTTAAGGCACTTAAAGGTCACCTCCATGAAGCGTCGCCAGTTGATTGACTGAACTTCCTCTAAGTGCTCTTTAAAAGGCTCTGAAAATGTTTTAAATGCTGATATTCAAAGCTTCATAATTGAATCAGTGTTAGTCACAGAGAATTTTTTGTTTCATTTCAAGGCATTAATATTTCCTAAGTATTTTCAGAAATATGAAGAATATGATTCAGCGGCTGTATAAAAATATAAACTTTGATGCAATATTTCTATTGACTCAACTACAATATAATCTTTTATATGATTAAAAGGTGTTTTTCAGTTGAAAATAAATGCTTGTCTTTAAAAATGGAAAAAATTAACTATTGGCCTCCAATTAAGATGGGCAACCAGTATAACGTGTATATGAGATATGAAGAACATTTCATCGGTTCTGTATCTGAAAAAAGAATATTTTAAATAAGATCTAAAGCCATTAAGAGGATTTTAATTAATGATCAATAATCGCACAATTCTTTTAATTTAAAGTTTCCACTTCATTAGTGATACAGTTTCTGTGACTGCTTAATTATATACTTAATTTTGCTTCAGAATTTTTCAATTGTTAAATGATCCTTGCTAATCAAATTAATGATCGTTTTTTCGTCCTGAAAGCTTCCACTATTCTGAAAACAATACTCATTTTATCTAAGACCAATAAGAGGATTGCAATATCCAAAGTATTAAAAATTAAAAGGGCGATACATTTCTTTTAAATTCAGGTGAATCGTTTAATTTTCTTGGGAAGTATCTAAATTTTGAATTCGTTAAATTTAATTTATATGAATATATTCATTTAGTTGATAAATAGTATTTCCATTAAAAGCATGATTTTAATTACAAAATATAAAGTTAAAGTAAAATATTCATTAAATACTACGATCGTAATTAATTAATTAATTAATTCTCATCTCTAGATAACTAAGTGTATAATTGATTTTATGCGATAATTTTTATTTAGGAATTCGAGCATTCTTAAAAAGAACTGAGAAATAAGATCACATTTATCATGCTCAATTTCAAATATTATAAATTGTCATTATAACTATCTTAAATATTGTTAGAAAGAAATAAAATTATATAACATTTTAGAGTTTGAGGAATCGTCTCATGTGCAAAGCTAATTTTAATTTAATTTTAACTTATAATAAAGCTCAATGTGTATGTATGTGTGTGTGTTAGCGCTCTACAGGCCAGACCATTCAACTTACAGCTACCGAATTTGGCACGAGTATACCTTGGAGGCCGGGAAAGTGCACCTGGGGGATATTTTTTCGAATTTTTAATTAGAATTTTATTTATTTAAAAATTAAGCGAAATTTTGACATGTTTCTGCTATAACTTCCGAAAATATTACCGCACAAAAAAGATTTTTACATGAAGTTAAAGATCAAAAATTTATCTTTTAAATAATACCAATGTTTTAACCTTCAAATTTAATTTCTATTTTAAGGAATTTTTAAATAAATATTTTAACTATATTTTTCACCATTTTTTTTTCGTACTAAATAAAAATAAAATTTAAGCTGCACGAGCACGTTTCGCATTCATGGGGAAAAATTAGCTTTTTTCAAAGTGTTGCATCACATTGATTAAAGCTCCAATTAAAAATAAATTAAATCTTTTAGGAAATGAAATCTGCAAAAATATAATTTTCGGTACGCGTCTGTAGGAAATAAAACAAATATGAAATATTATTTTTTCTAAAAAAATAAATTCAAGAAAAATTATTTTATGATCTTTTACCCTCTCTATATTATTAATCCAATAAATCAGTTTTATTTTAAGGCAAGTTTTGTTTAATATGAACAGGATATCCATTCAAATCAGGGCCACACAGCTAATTTGTAAGCCTTTAGTAAGACACAGATCTGCTAAAATGGTCTAAATGGAAAATGATTATATTTTATGTAACAATAAATGCTCTAATAAATAACGAATTTTTGATTTTACATAAAGCTTCTGCTGTGGAAATCACGATTAACAAAATGTTCTGGAAACACTAATATTTTAAATAAAGAGTTAATTTCCAATCAACTAAATCAATCACTTAAACTGACTGATTAATGAAAATTTGAATATCACTTTTCAATAAAAAAGGATAATTTTAGATTTTCCATCGATCGCTTCAAAGAAAATACGCCAATCAGCGCGCAGGTTTCTCAAGATTAATTGGCCTAAGATTATGAAAATGTTGAGTTTTTCTAAATTTTTAACATTCAAAACTTCCTAAATAAGTCTTAGTTGATCGTGGAAAACAGAAACATTCATTCATTTATTTAAAATTTGGTGTGTCCAGAATATTTCTCAGAATATGATACCTCACTGCATTAAATTTAGACTTCATAATTTTTGAAATATATTTATATGCTGGAACAAAATATTATTATTGATTTCATTTCAATCCTTTTGAAAGCAAAACGAAAAACTGAATTTTATACTGAATCTGAGAAGTTTTGGTTGAATTATTCTTTGAGATATTACATAAATTATGAAAAATATTTTGTAATTCACATAAATACCGAGAGATTCTGTTTGCAATACTCATATTCAATACTAATAATAATGAATAAATTACAATAAAGATGATAAATAAAATAAAATGTTTGGTTTTATTAAAAAATATCTTTATATTAATTGCAATTTCATCATTTGCACTTTAAATTAAAGTGTTGAAGTTTTACCGGAAATGACAACAAATTAGCAAAATATATATAGTAAATTGAACGAAACGATCTAAAGAACAGCATAAGTTTTTTTTTTTTTTGATAAACAAATTATGAAGAATGTTTCACTTCATATAAAAAATTTTTATAAAAGATTGTTGCATAATTATATTGCCATTCCATTTTAATAAGTATCAAAAATGAAAAACTGTAACTGCCAACTTGTAATTGTTTCTTTCACAGCTTGTGGAGTTACTTAAAAAATAAAATATAGCATATATGTGGAAGAAATGTTTGTTATTTTGAACCTCTTTCCATGCCAAGAAATGTGATAGCACTCAAATCATCATCAATGATAGATTAAAAAGAAATATAAAAAATTAGAAACGATCATTCTATCAGAGTTCCTAGAATTATCGAATAGCAAATTTACAGTTGTATGCCCTTATTCGGGGAAGTGCACGTGTGGTGTTTCGACATTCTAAGTCACAATAAAATCATCTGCAGTTTCTTCCTCTAATCTGAGGCGGTTTGATCGATCAATAACCTCTTATAAGAAGCACACGGAGTATCTGGCTCGGTTAAAAACAGCTAATTCGTAGAAGAGTTCGGGGTTGCTGACTCTCCGCACGAGCTTTCATGTTGCTCTCCACGAGTTTCTCCGCACGAGCTTTCATTTTTTTTAGTGTGAAACGAGGCCTATTCAAATCGTTCTAGAAAGTCTTTTATTCCTTTCATGTTTGATCAAAAGACGATAATTTTCAAAAGTTGGTAGAAAAGATGAAGATTCAATAGAAGAATAATTAAGAGATTCGGAGAAGGAAAACATGTGCACTGATAGTCTGTTTCAAGGATAGGAAGAATGCGGCTTTCCAGAAAATGATTTCTGCATCCAAGCTTTCACTTTTAAATGTTTTTGCGACATAAAAATTCGAAGAATTTGTTATCGACTCGATAAAAACCCCACCAGAAAAATTCAGCAGCGAGAGGAACTTTTTCGAGGAATTGGACTTTTTATTTTGAAGTCCTCATTGGAAATCATAGCAGAAACGGATGATACACAATGAGTATATTTTGGATGAGCCACAAGAAAGGAAAAGAAAATT
>JAPMOR010007806.1:5010-21588 GCA_026543865.1 Argiope aurantia | reverse complement strand
AAAAAATATTGTAAGGATAATTTTAGCAAAGATATATGAATGTAAAAATTGAACCATCTTTTTATGGAAACCATTAAAAAATAATACAAAGGCTTGTTGTGTGGCATCAATTGAGTTATTAAGATATTATCTCAATGCAAATTATATTGAATTAATTATTTTACTTGAAATGAACATACTTTTTCAACTTTTCATTAAATGAATTGAACTTTTTATCCCGAATAGTTATCAATTGCTATTAATAAATCATTGTAAATAACCATTGCAATATTCAATATTAATTTATTATTAATGAAATGAAGAAAATTTAACATTATCAGAAATCAAAGTTTTAAGAATACGAAAATATCCTAACATTAGGTGAAGATTCTTGCCTCTATTTTACTCACAATGATAATGAAGTAAAATTATGACAATAAATCTAAAAATATGACTTTTCCTTTCTTTAAAACGTTTCTTTAAATAGGATCAATTCATATGACTCATATAATTAAATATATGACTTAACGTCTCACCGAGCACTAACTTGTGTTGTGCTGTGTCACCTTTTCTTCTACTGAAAAATGTGTAACTTTCTATTACTAAATTGGCGCGGGGCAAGTGAAGAATTGTCCATTGCTTGGCGCATCGTTGGCAAACATAAAGCTAAAGCGTGCCAAATAAGCGTGTAATTCTTCACATAACCTATTAGTGCTTTCATTTTAACATGTGTCACATGAGAAATTTGTTAATATGATAACTTTTTTAGGCTAACTTATTTAGTATCAACTGCATACTGCAATTTGCAAAAATCGTTCTAAACACTCTATCAAGCTTATCAGTTACGAAAATTAGCCCGAAGTCAGGAATTAGGTTA
Source organism: Argiope aurantia (assembly GCA_026543865.1). Taxonomy (NCBI): domain Eukaryota; kingdom Metazoa; phylum Arthropoda; class Arachnida; order Araneae; family Araneidae; genus Argiope; species Argiope aurantia. The sequence goes on along the minus strand of JAPMOR010007806.1, from coordinate 20,732 downwards.
TAAATGTTCGTTAAAATAGATTTTTCGAAGTTTTATCTAGATTTTTGTTAATTAAAATTAGTCAAAATATTGACGTTTTCCTCAATAATTTCGGCGAATATTACAAAACCTTTTTCACACTCTAGATTTAAATTTAAAAAGATTAACTTTTCTGTGATATCACTTTTATTTGTCACCTTTTCTTTCTCTAATTTTGAAGAAAATATTTTTCAAAATTAAATGTGTACAAGACGATGCAGTGGATGTTTACGATTAATTCGCATGTGAATCGTTTCTAGATTTATTTCATTGTGAAAATGATTTTCGCAGCATAGTTTTTAATTCCTAAAAATAAAGAAAGAAAGGAAAAAAAATAAAAGAAAAAAGTTTAAAAAATTACATTTCAGAAATATTTAATTTTCGAAATTCGATTGCTTATTGGCGTTTCAAATTTACTTATATTTTTTATGATTTTAAAGGGATTTTGTACTTTTGTTAACTTTATACAGAAATGATGACAAAATAGCGTTATGAAAACTCTGATAAAATAATATTTGTTTAACATAATACTAAAATGTTTAAGCTATGTTTTGAACTATTAGCCTTAATTAATTTTTCCCACAATGCCTCTTGTATTTTTATAGAATTTAAATATTTTTGTCTATAATTAAGTCAATAGAAATTATAACATATTAGAATGTTCAAATTAGATAAATACAGTGCTTTTAAAATTAAATAAAGAAGAAAAATATTCAATGTTTAGTTTCTTCGAATTCTATTTGAAAAATTAACTACTGTCATTATTAAAAATAATTATCCACCTTTTTTTTCAAATTGATCAAATTAAACATCACATAAAGCAACCATTAGTTAATAATCAGTTAGTATTTTTGTTTTGCAAGTCATTTGTTTAGAGAAACTGAAGAGCTAAAAATGCACTTGAATTAAATGTAGTACAAATAATTATATGAAAAACGCAAATAACAGAGCAAAGAACTAAAATTATTTCAAAAGTCGTCTTTTTATTTCAAACTTTCCGATAATTCAAAGTTTTTTATTTTGATTCTTTCAGATATTTTACGTTCCCCCCACTCTCATCAATTTCATAAGCACGTGCACGAACAAGATTTACAAAAATGAATTCGCAGATCTCTTGTTGTTCGTCGTAGGATTACAAGAGCATTTCGATTTGATGTAAGTATAATGTGATTACATTTGATATAAACATAAGTATACTTAGTAAAGCGCTTGCTTAGTATTATTTAGTAGAAAGAATAAGTACGTTTTCTGTCTAAATACTGAAATATTTGTGAATTAGTTCAAGCATTGTGAGATTCCTTTTAAAAAGTAATTTATTCATATTTTTTAAAATAAAATATTCGAAATGTTGAAGTCAAAAATTGTTTATTTTCACAGAAATTATGAAAATTAAAAGCAGTATCAAAGATATTCAAATAATATTAGTAGCGATTCCTTTATATGTATAAAAAGTCATTGAATCTCTCAAAGCTTCATGAAAAATGCATCATATTTCCAGACCCCCATCTATTTCAATAGAAGAAGAGAAATGCACGAATGAATCGCTTTTGTCTAGTATGCGAAATATAGAGAAAATTTTAAAATAGTCACAAAATTCGAACTCGAGATTTTTACGGGTCTCCACATTTTATACCTCCCTGAATTCGAAAAACACATTTTTGTAAAATGTGCGCCTGTCTGTCTGTAACAAAGATAACTCAAAAACGCTTTGAGCTAAACGGATGAAATTTGGTATATGATCTTTACACCAAATTTATTGTTTTCTATAAAATTTCGACCGAAATCCATTTAATGGATATCTACCTGTTTGGACGTGTGAATATAAATTAACACGATAACTACAAAACGAAATGAGCTAAACAGATAAAATTCGGTACACAGATTTATTTTTTATAGTGTAAATACCTATCAAATTTTGAACTAAATCCAACACTGGGTTGACCATCTGTCGGTCTATACTAACAGAAACATGTAAAAGCAATAATTCGAAAAAATAATGAATTAAATATATCAAATCTGGTATGTGATTTTTGTGACTACAAATGTTGCTTTGTATCGAATTTTTTTTTTCAATCGGTTTAGAAAAACACGTCTAAAACTCGAATTCTATTTTCGGATGCTATAAACTGCATACCAGGGATTAATCGCCAAAAAATACATCGATTCCCATGATAGATTCAGTAAAAATGTTAAATTTACACTAAAGGTTTAGTTTCGTAACTATTGTACTCTAATGTCATTCAAGGCATGCTAGGAGATAACATCTTTATTAGTGAATATTCGAGAAAGTTTTGCGGCGAATACTTCTACTGCTTTTCTTTATATCATATTGAGTGACATTATGATACTAAAACAATAAGCATTTAACGTTGTTGACAATTTAACAGGTATCTTCATTATTTATTACATGGAAGAAAGAAAAAGTTTGGGATGCTCATAATGGATTAATGAATCATCATTTATTTAAAAATGCAAACGATATTTAAACTTGCAAAAATAAATCTCAACCAGTAGATTTCTTTTTGCTAATTGAACCAGCTGTTCTTTTGTTTCAGGCCAAGATATCTGAAATCCATTGTGCTAATACCATCCCATTTCGTTTTGTTGACATTTCCGACTATTTTCATGTCAATATTCCATGTCATTCGTCGAAATTCAGTGCTGCAGAAGCAGATAGGACTACAGGCTTTCTTTTAAAGACAAATACAATTCATTCATCTTTCTATTTTAATCTGTATTTTGTACTGTTTTTATTTTAAAAGGTAATTGATAGATGAATGATTGATTGATTGAAATTATTATAATTAGATTCATTTCTGCAACTAAAAAAGAATTGGTATAAATTTAAAAAGCAGTTTCTATTTCAAAATCATTCTTTATTTTAGATTATTTATTGAATGTGTTTGTATAATGCATTTAAGTTATGCGATTTGTAATTTATCAGCAATGTATCACGATAATTATTTTAAATTAAAATAATCTTCTGAAATCTATTGTTTGTTTTCCTCACAAGAAATATTTTCAGGTGATATTACTAGCTTGGGTTATTTTCAAACTCTAATATTTAATTTGACTCCTTTTTTCCTTGTAACTATGTAATTGTGCAATTGATTTTTCATTCATACTTTTGAGATGTCAAAATTCAAACATTCTGTACAAATGTATGCTCCTTTATAATAATATGATATTTTAATATCATGAGAATTTAATTATGAATTAATAGCCATATGGCAGATGTCATTTTTTTTAAGTGAATGAGATTAAAAATTGATTTCGAAATTCCGTAGTAATTGTAATAATAAATTGTGAAATATAATATAGAAAAAATGGGTAAACTAAACAATAAAAAGTAATTGCAAGAAAAACTACTTTTATTATTGTACTAAAAAGTAGAAAACATATTTTAAAAATTAAAATTCTGTTCTGGAGAGCGAAGTAAAAACCATAAAGACTTGAAGTACTCAGAACAATGCAATCAGTAAATTAAATCACAGTAATTTCGTCTCTTTCGGAAACGTTCTAACGAATTGGATCAAATTTTATATTTAAATAATGTTTCGCTTTTTAAGTTTATCTATATAGGAGTCTTTCCTGGAAAAACGAGATTTTACACACATACACACACACAAATTATAACTATTACATTAAGTAAATTCAACTTCTGCTTCGAAGCGTAGGCAGTGCAGTATAGTGACTAGAACAACATGCACGACGCGCATGTTTCAGGTTCTCATTTCGAGTCGCACTTTAAGTTTTATTATTTTATTTATGTATTTATATTCAATATTTTTGCTTTTCATCTATATAGGTGTCTTTCCTGAAAAAAGGGGATATTACATACATACACACAACAATTTTTTATAACTAACTATTAGAGCCTTTTTCTATCTGCTCTCATGCTGACAATGTCATATAGCGCCATTTCGAACCTGCTTTCACCATGTTAAAACTGAGTGTAAGTTCAAAAATACAAGTAATGATAGATAAACTTTAAAATGAATATTGTAATATATCAGATTGTTATATGATGTTAAACTAAGTGCATCCGGTATTTGTTTTTAAATTTAAATTACCAGTTCACATTAGATAAGATTGAAAAATTATCATATCTATTCAATATGTCATTCGTATCTAAATATTTTCTGCGGAAAAAACGCGATTTTACAACAACAACAACAAATTCTGCTGAAGTTACCCTATACAGTTTTGCTCATTCTAGAAAAAAATTGTTTGCTCAAGATGCATTATCTAAAATCCCCAGAAAACTGCCTGCAAAAGAGAAGAATTGGAAGTTGAAATTGATGCGTTTAATCAAATGATTACACATTCCATCCAGTATCATCTCGCATATTAACAAGAGCTAAGGAAAGCACAACTCACGAAGAGTCCAGAGAGAAACAAACATCTGAAAGCATGTCACCGTAAGAAATACTCTCTATGCACTTTATTAGCAGCGCCGTTACGCAATATTAGTTCAAGATGAATTGTTGATGAAAGACTGTTGAATAATGGTTAGACAGGTAGTTGTTTTTCCGACAAATTTAATTCATAATTTAGCAGAAATCTACAGGTGCATTGTTAATCCTAAATTTGTCACTTTAGCTCAATTCGTTGTTGATTTATTATGTTTACTAATAGACAGGCATACTAAAATTTGGATTCGAGGTTTGAAACATGGAGATTCGTCAAAATCGTCAGATAGAAATACATGACTATTACAATATTTTATTGTTGCATATGAAAAAATACAAAGTACGGTTGATTCTCCTTAAGTTAGTCTTTTTAACCTAAACGATATAAGAATAAAATAATTAGGCGCTCGAATGGTTAAATATTTTGTATTTACGCCATTAAGCATAATTTCAACTGTAGCATACAACTTTAGATTTTGTGTCAAACATAATTTATTGTTTAATGTTCAGTCATCCGATCAAATTAGTATCTTAAATCGAAGACGTATAATATCTCAAATTCTGGGAGTTGAAAGATGGTTCTTTATAACATAATTCAGCACACACACAAACTTCAATGCATTATTAACTTCAACAGAAATTCCAGCATTAGTTTATGATTGATTTGTTATATTTATGTTCAAGTTTGAAGTTTCATGAGAACTTGCGGGACAGAAATCGTAATTTTAAAGATAAGATAAGATAAAAAGAACCCCAGATGTCCCATCACATAAGATGTTCGGCATACAGTGACAGATTTAATGTGCACCTAGCCCATTTACATAGTAAAATTGGATTCCAAGCTCACTCGTTGTCTAGACAAAGACCTCCATTTTATTTGTTTATAATAAAAAAAGAAAATATTATTTCGCGCAATAACTAAGAAAAATGAAATCGAAATATGTTGTTTCTTTTTATGGACAACAGATGGCGCCACAAACTTAAAACCTTTAATGATTTCTTTTATAGCTGTAATGTGGATTTATAAATCAATTAGGCTCACTGACTGGTTAAGGGTACCGACAAATTTTTTGCGGTATTTTCAATGTAACCTGACTTTGTGCTTTTATTTGATTCATAAATTCCATGCGTTAGAATTTATTCAAATTGAAGCCAAGCGTCTTTTAAATTTCATAACATTAATTTTTGGTTTTTTTTTTTTTTTTTTGCATTGCATATTATTAAAAAATTGCATTGCATATTATCTGACACAATATAAAAATATATACATAAAAAAATATAAAATTTTAATATGCTTTTAGCAGTTAGCAGTTTACAAATATATAAATAAAAATTCTCAAGGAAAGAGTACATAACAAAATATATTCAATAAAAAGTTATTGACATAAAAAAAAATGGCCCATGGAACTAGCCATTATAACCAGTAAAAAATAAACAATTTTAATCTATAAAATAAATTTTAAGAACATAACTTTTAAAAGAAGAAATATTTGTATTTTCAGTTAATAAATATAAGCAAAATATAAATTGATAACTTACTTCTTTTAAATAAAATAGACTAACATTTTTAAAAAAAATATCAAGAATGATATAGCTCATAAAACATCAAACAGAAAGAAAAAAGAACATCTGCCAAACAAAAGGTGTGTGTGTGTGGGGGGGGTATGACATGAAATATTTCTCTATAACTAAAAGTTTATTGAAAATAATAGATAATTAAATAATTCAAAGCTATAAAAAATCTTTCCCCCAAATTTTTATAGATTTTAACAGAAAATTTTCATACAAATAAATACTTGAAATGAAATTATAATGAGTTTATACTAGGATTACAAAAATATATGTCATGAAAACATATAACAGTAGTGTGAAAAAAGTAGAAAAAATACACATTTTTAATCTCAAAATAATAAAATCCTTTAAGTATGCTTTTTATTTAATGGCTAAATTCATATTTATATTGTAAAATTTCAGAATCAATGTAATAAGAATCATTCTGCTAATCTGTGGCTGGGAAACAAACACATGCATACAAAAATCACTGAACTTGTATTTATATACCAAAGAAATATGAGGGCAGAACCAAAGCCTGACTAAGACAGTTGCCCTGGGCCCCCACATCAGAGCCCCCGCCCCCCTAAATTGAATAGAAATTGTCAAGTTCTAAGTACGGTTCTTCACTATTGAAGTAGTGGCAGAGGGAGGCTCCAAAGAAGTTTTTGCCCCAGGCCCCAATTATGATATGGGCAGAACACATAAATTAAGTTGGGAAATGAGCCATAAAAAACTCAAAAAGTTTGGCTGGATATTTTTTAAAGAGTAGTACTCAACTCTTTAAGTATTCATTGATGCAATTTTAAAACTTAATAAAAATACTTTTTATAGAAATCTATTTACTTTCAGAAATAGAAATTTTAGAACAGAATTTATTTCAACATTAAAACAGTTTTTTATCCTTCAAAAAATAAAATTATCGCAACATTTTATTTTAGCAGCTTTATTTTAATATAATAATGAATCATATAGAATTATAATATGTTATTAATAATCATATTTTATAGTTACTACAAATGATCTAATTCTTGAGGTGTGGTTCAATGTTTTATTGATATCCATCATATTAGACACAGAATTTACAAAGGAAGTATTCGATATTACAAAAATGAGAAAAACAGAAGATCTTTAATTAGCTCATTTGTTAACAGTATATTTTATTACAATCAAATATTCTATGCATGAACGTTCACAGACAAATATATTTATTACATTTCAAGAAAAAACTAATACTTTACAGTATTCATTAACAGTAATGCTAAAGAACACAATACTGTTCTTTTGGCAACTTATCATTTATTTTGAAATTTTCTGTACTGGTAATTTCATTAATATATGGGTTATTGTTGAAAATGAAATTTTAAGATTGATATTAATCTGGTGATAATATTGTATTATCGAGTCTATTAAGTATTAAAGCTAATATGGATACATTTATAAATATTGGAATGAAAAAGATATAATTTGATTATATATTAGATAGTTAAGCTATGAATACAGAAGTTGTCACACGTATACGTTTGCATATGTTTATCTATTTGTCTGTAATTCCAAAATTTGTTATAACAAATCAGTAAAAGGTAAAATACCTTAAACTATTTTCATTTTACAAAAAATTTCAAATATTTCTTATGTGATTTTGTTTCAGTCTAGAACATTTAACAATTCCTAGGTATTTTATTTAATAACTTATAATTACTTTTAAAAGCTTCTTTAACGGATAATGTATAATTGCTTTTAAGATTATACAGCACTTTTATACTCAAGAATGTTCTTCATTACAGTTTGTATCTCTAAAATTTGGGTTTACTTTCAACTTAAACTTTCCAGCATCCAGTAAGACTATGCATTCTGTAACAAACAATATTTTAAAATTCTTTATTGCACAATTGACAAACATGTTGAAGCAAATAAAGCTGTGTTAAATGGTTTCACTGAGTATAGTATTTATTTCACAATTTACACTAAAGAGACTTTATATATATATATATATGAACTGATAAAAGAACAAAAATTTTTTCAGCACTAAAAGTCTTGTTACACATCTTACACACTTAAAGTGCATTATTTGTATGGTTGATACAATGTTCGGTTGTTTACCAAATGTTCTTTTCAATTAGATTTCCATTTAAATATTTTATTGCAAACATAACATTCAAATAGTGTTTTGTTTTTATGTATCAAGTATGGTCTTTAAAATTAGTTTTATCAGACACCACATTTAAAAGCTCTTTCATTTGTATGAATAATTCAATGTTGCTTAATCTGAATGATGATCTAAATTTGAAATTTCTACTATGCAATTCAATCTCAAACAATTTCTCAAATTAACTGAAATAGAAATTTTTTTATGCAAGACTGAAGATTTCGCTTTTTTTCGAAATCTGTATAGCATAAATTACATTTTTATTTAAAAGCACTTAAACGTTTTCCGCCAAGTGATATAAAAATTTAGCAATCTATTTATTTCAAAATGATTAACATTTCGCAAAAAAAAAAAAAAAAAAAATCTACATACGTTGGTATAATTTAAAAATTCGTATTTCGGATGGACTTATTATCTAATTAATCTCATTGATGTTTTGTTTTCAGAATAATGTGAAGAGATGTGGCATTTTAGCTTAAAACACAAATTACATTGAAAGTTTGAATATCAATCATTCCATAAACTTCATAAAGAAACAAATTTATGAAACTAAAACAACACGCCAAATGAAATCTACAAGTTTATTTTGAGTAAAGAGCGTTGCGCATGTGCCGTAAGACCTGGAAAAGATCACATGTGATATCTGAAAGAAAAAAAATAATAGTATTTTATAATAAAATCTGCATATAATACTGAAAATATTTGAAAATGTCACAGATTTAATCTATCTTAATGTATACATCATTCCTCGATTTTTGCACTTGCTAGAAAATATTTAAACATTTCAAAGGAACTGTAATCCAATTTCAAATTACTGGCAACAAGTTGCTCAATAAAAGTTTTCTGCTGTATTTGGATTGTGTTTACACTTTGGTTGGTGTTAATGTGCTTGCTGTTTTTGACAGTTACTTATTTTTGTAAGTTTCTCTGTGTTTACAGTAAAAGATTGTTCTTAACCTCATACATGTAAAAATTATCATTGCGTTAAATATGAAATTCACTTCAACAGTTCGTTTATATTTTAATTGAAAGAATTATAATATTTGCGGCGTTTGATTTAGTTTGAAGATTTATCCAATTATAATTTCTGAAGTTGTTTTTGTCTTCTAAAAGTAAGTAGTATTTTAACTATAGCATTCTGTATTTTAAATTAATTTCTCACGTTTAAAAAAATATTTCTTCCAATTTGCTGTGATTTAATTTTCATAATTTTGAAATGATTAATTAAATTTTAGTTCATATTGTATATTTGAGAGCTAAAATCATTGACATTCCTATACTAAATGAATTAAATAATATGCGACTGTATTTTATTTCTTTTATTGAGAAGCAATGGCTAATTATAAAGTTTAAATAACTTTTATAAATATGTTTTATAATATAAGAGCTTTAGTAATTGACATTGGCTCTTAAATTAAAACTTGGTTTTTAAAGATTTAAATTCTTTATTTGTATCTTTATTTTATAGGGTGCAATATGTATTTATTTGTTTGATTGTTTCTATCTTATGCTAAATGTTTCTTAACCTTTATTCAAATAGTTAATTTACTTGAAGTATTTTATTTCCCCTCTTCTACAAGTATATTGATCTTCAATAATTTTTTTTATATTTCATATTTAGTCTATACGTATCAATTATTTTTTTCCAAAAGAAATCAAATAGCTACAAATTGTGAACAATTTACTCGAAGAATGCTTTAAAAAAAAAGCAAATCAAGTTTTAAGATATATTGGCAATATTGTGATTTCTAAGCTATTGTATAAAATCTGATGACTACAACCAACAAATAATAAATTTTTACTAATATCCTGCCTGCTTTTGAGGAAATTATGTTATTATTAAAGTATATGGTTTATTGCAAAAAAGTAAAGAATTTAAGAGGATTTTTTTTTTATCAGAATGAGAAAATTCAATAAATTATTTTAGAGAAATCTATTGTCTTGCTTTATATAATTTATTAGAAAAAATATTGGAAGTAATAATTATAAATTTTAATGTTGCTTGAGGGATATCATACAATATCGTTTTCAAATATTTGATGGCAAGTCAAGAGAATCAATTATTTTTAATTTAATAAAAGCAATAAAATTTTTTTTACAAAAAAAGACAGAATAAAAAAGCAAAAACAACAATAACATTTGATTATAATGTATAGTGACAATACTGGCTAGTATTTAAAATTATATATGATAAAGAAAAGAAGAAAAAAAAAACTATGTGCTAGAACACATCTGCCATTGCTATACTGCTGAAGTTGAATGTGTTATTTCAAATAATATAGAGAAGACAACTTTCATCTTTTCATAAGGAATTTTAGACCTCTAATTTATGAAGAGAATTGGAGAGTATCTCTGAAGCGTAAAAACAGGAAGGATTAATCAGTTATTCAAAATACTTAACATTTATTCGTAATTCCAGGAAGCAATTATTTACAATGTATCATTCTTGTATTTTTAGAATTATTTAAATATAAAGGTAAATTATGCAGGTATTTTAATTACTTGAAAAAAATATTCTCTCCTTTAAAAACATTGCAGTGTTTTCCAGATATCCAGTTTCCTTCAGTTTAGCACATTTTGATACTGTGTTTGATGTGATTGAGTGTACAACTGTAATTAAAGAACAATTTTAAAGAATTATATTTAAAAATGATGTCAGACATTGGCTTTAGTATAATTATTATGGTAGTGTTTACAATATCACTTGGCTTAGTTATCTAGCTGTCTATGAATCAAGGTTTTTTTTTTTTTTTTTTTTTTTTTTTTAAGGAAAGTGATCCACATTTGTGTTTTGATTGGAGGAAAAGCAAGAGAACTTTCTAAATTAGCATGAACACATAAACAGTTCATCACTGAACTGCATATTGTTCTGTCAGATTGTGTGTCATACTTTGTTAGAGCATACATATTTATAGAATCTATAAATTTCTTCTTCTGATTTGTAGTGTGCCATGCCATGTTTTCATCTACAAGGTATTGACAATAATTGATGTCTTTATGAAACTGATATTTGAATAATTAACAATTCATAATTAGCAAAAACATTTCAACAATAGTATTAAGCAGCTACTAAAAATATATTGTTGGTATGAACCATTTCTTTGAGATATCCATTTCTATTAAAAACTTTATTTCATAAAAAAAGTTTTTTCTTCTTATTTGTGAGAATAAAATATTTTCTATTATGCAAAATTTTAGTTTCTATAAAAGTAGCTACATTAAAGCTTAATTCCCCTCCTCAAAAATTCATTGAATTTCAAGATCTGGAGTTTTGTCCAAAACAATTTTAAATGTGCACTTCAGAAATGAAGATGAGAAGCTTCTGGTATGGTGGTTAGTTCTCGCTTCCCTGATGGATACAGAAATGGTGGGGGTCGGCTACCTCCTGTCGATGGTGGGACGTGGTTTCCACGGGAAGGGTTGTACCGTGGCCGGTGAACTCGTAACATTCAACCATAGTTCCCGCTAGTGTTGCTGTCGTGGCGGTCCGATCAGTCAGATTTAATACGAATGCCTTTAATTAGGTGGGCGGAGTAGCCTATGTGGTTATATATATATATTTATAGTAGGATTAATGTATAAGTTTAATATACAATTGACAGAAATTCCACTTATTTCTGTATAAAATAATGTAATATAAAATATAGGGATTTATATTGTAAATTTTTAGCTAACTAAAAACATTTTTGATGAAAGTTAAATAATTTTCGTTTTTTACTTTTTCGTATATAAAGTATACAAAGAGCAAAGTATTGTAATAGTAAAAAACATTTGACCACAATATTTTGGTGAATTTTCAAGTTTTAGATCTCCCTTCCCCCCTCCACCTACCAAAAACACAAAAAAACATACTTTTGGAATTTTGCCTATCTATCCGTGAACGTCAACTCAAAATTACAAAGACATAGATGGAAAAAATTTAATGTGTGAGTCCGTATACCACATTTGTGTATTTCTATAAAATTGTGAGCAAAATCTATCGAAAGTATGTTTGTCCATGTGCATGAAAGCATGATAATTCAAAAAGGCAAAGAATTGGATTGACCCTAGAACCACCTGAGATCCACATAGAACACAGATCTACCAGTCATTTTGGCTGCTCCAGTAGCTCTAATGTTAATGAATGTTTATCGTTAGAAATGTAGATGTACATTAAATTGTCGAGCATTTCTGCCATTGGGCTGGGGGACAATGTCTACTTGTGTATGGATGCGCGATAATTGTCGGTGAAAGTGATCTCCCCAAATCTTTCTTGCATATACCCTAATAAATTTGTCATACCAGAGAACGCCTTTCATGGCAGTGGCGTACAATAGTTACGAAATATTAACTTTTGGCGTGAATTTAGCATTTTTACTGAATCTATCTTTACATTCTTGGCGATTAATCCCTGGTATGCGGCTAATAGTATCCAAAAATCAAATTCGTGTCTTTGACGAGTTTTTCCCCATCCGATTGAAGCAAAAATGTGACACAGAACTACAATTACAGTCATAAAATCACATGCAAAATTTGATATATTTGTCTTTCCATTCTTGAGTTGTCGCTTTTACAGGTTCTGCAATTACAGACCGACAGACAGCCAATCTGTAGTTGGATTGGGCCCAAATTTTGATAGGTATCTACACCATAAATGTTAATGCACCGATTTGTGTACCGAATTTTATCTCTCTAGCTCTCTTCGTTTCGTAATTATTGTGTTAACTTATATTCAAACAGCCAGACAGACGGACTTTCTCTGAATAGATTTTTCTCAATGTTTGATAGAAATCTGGAAATTTGGTATGAAGATAGTATACTGAATTTCCACTGTCCAGCTCAAAGCGTTTTTGAGTTATCTTTGTCACAGACAGACGGACATTTTTCGAAAAGTTGTTTTTCTAATTCTGTGAGGTCTAAAACGTGGAGATTCGTCAAAATTTCGAGTTAGAATTTCTTGACTATTACTAGACTTTCTTTATACTTCGTATACGCGGAAGCAAAAAACAGCGACTTAGATAAAGGAATTTGTTTTACCGTTTTGCGACCGAAATTTCATTAGAAATAGAATCCAGTAGAAAAACATGTGTAAAGTTCATACTCGTCTTTTTACACTGTAATATAAAACATAAAATGGAGGAGGGATTGAGAGGATTCTTGCTTTTACGTATATGTTTTCACCTCTGAGGGTTTGGTACATCCCTGTCCACTCCTGTTACCATGAAACGATAGGGCGATACAAATTTTATAAGGAGAAATGAAAAGAAGATGCTATATATTATTCAGTCTTCTTTATATTTTACCAACTTATCACCTAGCTTTCAAAATCTCATCCTAATTATGTTCATATGTCGTAAAACAGTTCTGTTACTTTTCTTGCTGCTTAATTAGGCCTAAGTGCACTGAAAAGTCGAAGGGAGAATATTCTCGCTGGTTATTTACAAATATTGTAAAACTACTTGTTCTGTCACTATTCTTGCTGCTTAATTAGGCCTAAGTACATTGAAAAATCGAAGGGAGAATATTCCCGCTGGTTATTTTCAAATATTGTAAAATTAATTCTTCTGTTAGTTTTCTTGCTGCTTAATTAGGCCTAAGTACACTGAAAAATCGAAGGGAGAATACTCTCGCTGGTTATTTTCAAACATTGTATAACTATTTTGTTATTTTTTTCTTGCTGCTTAATTAAGCCTAAGTTCACTGAATGCTTTTGCTGATTCCAACTGCGGAGTTCTTGTATTCTACCTCAAATAAACTATTTTTAGTTATTGCAGTAGCTTATGTTGAAAAAAACTGATGGCGTGTCAGCACTAAATTCGAAAATGGAAATAACAAATGTTACAGAAATAATGTGTGAACATTTTGTAGATTTTCGTTCTAAAAACTGTCTTTGTTTGTTTGAATAAATCTGAATTGTAAATCAGGCTGTGGAATTCTAATAATGCAAATAAAAATGCAGTTATAAATTGAATTGTCGGGTCGAGAATGATGCATAACAGGTGCATCAGCTCAAGGACCAAAATAAAAATGAAGACCTTCAAAAACCTCCATTTCTGTTTTGCTGAATTATGCCTTTACATTTTTTTTTGTTATTTTTTTGCATGGTTTTATGCCTCTTTGGAATTAGAAGTTGTCAGATATACTCCATTCTTAGGAATTTAGAACAAAATTAACCTGGTTTTTAATCAAGCAAAATTTTAAAATTAAGGTACAGTTAACATTATGATGTGAAAATAATAATCTTTAGAAATATAATTTTATAGTTTCTTTCGTGTAATAATCATATATATATATGTAATGATATCTGTAAATCTAAATTAAACCTAATTAATTTTCTAATTTTTATCTTAATTTAACCCATATTAATTTCATTCTAAAATATTCTCTTATTTCCCGATCCAATTCCAACTTTTTTATTTAATTAATGCTTCACAAGATCTGTAAAACTGCTTTAATCAGCATTTTTACACGCTCCGAGTGTAGGGATAAAAATCTGTCATTCTAAGCAAATTCTTTTAAAAGATACCTATATTTTCCTTTCCTAAGTCTACACGTGTCAAAGAATCCCTATCAGGATCTCATAGTATAAAATCACTGGGGATAACTATTTCGAGCTCTTTTGCTCTTCTTTTGTGTCGTGGACTGACTATCTCCTCTGTTCTTGCTTTTGCATAAAGTATGCCTCCCGGGATGGAATAAAGCGAAGTTTCCACGAAGCTACTCAAATATATATACACTGGTGTGCAAAACTGAAGCAACAGGTATATTTTTTGCCATAACTTCACGAGAAATTATCTGAGAGACATGAAATTCAGAAATGAGATACAGCATTTTGTTCTGAAAGAATGACGAAAGCATAGTTGCGCAGAAATGAATACAATGCATACAGTATGGAATCAAACAAAAAAAGACTTTATTGAACTCATAGTATCGTTACACATGATTGTCTGTCCAAGAGGAAGAACAGAAAGTAGATGTTCCTTAGTATGGGATATGCCCTCCCCTTACTGCAATGGTTGCTTCGCACCGTCTCCCCATACTCAGCATCAGATTGTCCAACAGTTCTTGAGGTAAGAGTGCCCATTCTTCAATCAGCATCTGTTTAAGTTGTCGGGTGTTCCCAGGAGGATGTAATCGTGCCGCAAGGCGTCTCCCCAAAGCATCTCACACATGTTCTATCGGATTTAAATCAGGGGAGCACGCCGGCCAATCCATTCGAGTGATATCTTCACTTTCTAGGAGCTCCTCAACAGCATGAGTCCTGTGTGACCGTGCATTGTCATCCATAAAAACGAAGTCTGATCCAATGGCACCTCGGAACAGACGCACATGGGGAAGGATCACATCCTGACAATAGCGATCTCCAGTTACAGAACCTCTGTCGAAAACGTGGAGCTCAGTCCGCCCGTTCATCATAATGCCTCCCCAAACGACAACTCCAGGACCACCGAAACGGTCTCTTTCCGTGATGTTACTGGGATGAAACCGTGTCCCTACCTCTTGCCAAATCAACTGGCGTTGGGAATCGCTTGTGGCACTAAAACGACTCTAATCTCTCTCTCTCTTTCTCTCTCTCTCTCTCTCTCTCTCTATATATATATATATATATATAT
>JAPMOR010007793.1:0-11847 GCA_026543865.1 Argiope aurantia | reverse complement strand
AATACTTAATAAGTAGTTGAACAAACTATAAATCAAAATATGTATATAATATTATAAATAAATAAATAAAAATTTTAAAAAATAAAAATAAAAATACAAATGTAAATATGAAATATACGAATTCCTCAGGATTCAGTGACGATATAAATGGTTTTCGAAAGTCACTTTATAGAGTATCAACATTTTATAACATTTTTGAAATTTAACCTTTTTTTCAGAAAAAAGAAATGATATCATAAGTAATAGTTTGTGCTGCAATAAATAATTCAGAAAAATTAAATACCATTGCAATCAAATTGTTTAAGTGATTTTTTTAATTGATGGGTTTCTTGATTAATGTTAAAAGAAATATTTTTATCAAACAAATTTTGATCTTATGAATCTGACATTTGTCAAAAATTTCACCTTGAATCTCTTAGTAATAAGATGTCACATTAAGCTGAAATCAATTCAGTTATATAAAAAAAACGCGATATTTGGCTTAGCTTTTACATAAGGATAATGTTCTAAAATATTTTGAAGATATTAATATTGGAATCTAAAGACGAATCATCCGGTATACAGCTGAAATTAATTGAATGAATTGTAATAAAATTACTTTCATATACAGAGAGTGCCATATATTCATATAAACTTAAAAGATATCATAATAAAAAAAGGATGTCCGAAAAAATATGGTTTTCGGGATTATTTTAAATTTTTTGCATTTTTCCGATTAATAAAGATTTCAAAAAAAAAAAACCCGATAGATAGTGTTCGAACTTAAAATTGAGATGCTTTAGCAAATCATGAAATGGATTCCCCATTCAATCCCCCATACCATGCTGGAAATGGATCCCCCATTCAATACTAGAAGCATGTTATCGTTACAAATCGAGCATTAGTGGTTAAACTTTTCTATAACAATGCTGATTCCAAGACTAAAGTTTGGGGAAACGAGCTAAACACGTTGAAAGGAACTAAGGTGAATAAAAGAGGAATTTGGACAATCATAAACGAAGTGATAAACCATCTATCAATGCAGACCGCGTCTCGGCTGTACAAAGTGTCATAAGAAAGTTTGCAGCTCTGGTTTCAGCGAGGAGTAGTAACGCCCGTGAAACAGAGAGTAATAGGAATTTTCTAAACGTCTATCTGGCGCATTTTGCAGACTCTTCAATTAAAATAAACATGCACTTCACCAATTATTTCCAGCAGATTTCGATGAAAGATAAGCCGGGAATTTATACAAATGGAGAGCAATCCATAATGAATCCTACTTTTTATTGTATGGTGAAGTTAGTATGCAAAACAATCGTATATGGGCGACATTGCACCCTCTTGAGTACACGACCAAATCCACTATATTTTCTACATGTGTATGTTTCGTGTGGTTTCACCGCGCCCTTCATTCTGAACTCTTTCTGTTTTGAGAAACATTATCCTGTATTCGGTTGGAATAAACCTGTTTTGTCACTGCAGAGTGGTATCTTAAGCTTTTTCGAGACTACTACTTTTTTTCAACAATTTTAAAAAGTTTTTTTAATATACTGTGGGCTCTACCAGCCGTCACCTTTACGCATGATTATGTTTCGTCTCACGTTACTCATCCCAACGTTCGTACTGACCCATTCATTGAGGACCGAGTGATAAGCCGAAAATATGAGATTAAATGACCATCATGACCGTCAAACCTCATTCCAGAGGACTTTTGGATGTGAGGATACCTAAAGTCTCATGTCTACAGGGGAAGGGGTCATTGGTACCATTGAAGGGTACCGACCCACTCAACAAGTGGTGGATGTCATCAAAAACAGCATGCTTCACTCAGCTGTAATAGGCATAATTATACGCCTCACTTGCTTAATATCTTGAAGTAATAGTTGTTGCGCTTTTTTTCCTTTAAAATAAAATTCTATGTGTTAAGTTATTGTGCTCTATTTTCCTTATTTGCATAAGCCGTCTCAGTTTCCTGTGTGAAAGCCGTCTAAAAGTGATTTTTTAAAATCATTTTTAATGAGAAAAATCCAAAAGATCTCTGAAAATATTCCCACAAAACTCAAGTTTTTTTCGAAAATTAATTTTTTATTATGCTCCACGAATTTCTTCACACAATCTAAAATTGTTCGCCATTCACAATTCATGATCGTAGTTGATGAGCAGTCATCTGTTGTTATTATCAATTCAATTTATAATTATGTTACGATGATGTGCGAAATATTATTTGAAATCGGAAACATAGTTTGTTGAAAGCTAGAACAGATTTCAGAATTCTGGAAATAATTATTACCTGTTGTCTAATAATTATTTTACCAGTAATACTTCAAATAAGCATATGTTCCACACCTTTAATATAATACGAATATACACGATAAAATCATATAAAATTATTTCCTAATAAAAGGATCTCGTTTATCAAAAATTCAGGAGCTGAATGTAATAAAGAGTTGGTCGCTTCCATTTATTATGCACTGTGATTTAAACAATAATAATTAAAGAAAAATCAACACACTGAGAATAATAATAATGAAACTAAGCATTGTAAAACGATTTTAACTATAATTGTCAGTTTACATCACCTTGGTTTCTTAACCTAATTAAGACTATAGGACTACATCTAATTATAATCTTATCTCAGTGCCTTTTGATGCATCTGAAAGATGTTGTATCCAATTACTTTGTTTTGAAAGCTGTGTACGCTTGCAAATTCGAAAAATATGTTTAATAGAAGTATTACTGGCTTCCTATTTAAAATCTCATTTTTTCAATACGCCCAGTTATGCTCACTACCAATGAAAACCTGTACGCATGTTTGAGTTTGTTGCCACTTTACAGACATAAGAACTGGAACTACTAAATTTGGCCCAAATCTAATTTCAATGCAAAATTGTTCTCATTAGTGCATTTTTTGAATTTGTTTTTTAGTTAAAATACTTCAAAAGTAAATATAATTTTACCAAGCAAATTACCAAAAATGTTCTTGATTGAAAAATTCAGAAAAAAATGTTTTACGATACATACTTATTTGGCATTACATTTGTCTTTAAATTTCGAAAAAATTTTTAACTATTTTTTGGACATATTTTTACGATAATTATTATTACTGCACTGAAATTATTGCTGCACAAAATGTTTTCACTGTTGACGTTTTCTGATTCATTTATTTAGTGCTATTTACTTCCATTCTTAAAAAAAAGTAAAAATATTCTAATTAATATCTATTTATAATAAGAGTCGGAAAGTGAGTCTATAGAATGCGAAATTTGTTTGATATATGATATAATCCCTTTGGAAAACGTATTTTAAACTCCATTGCGATTTAACACATAATGCTATTCCATAAGAAAAGTTTATACACACAATGAACGAAACATATATGAGCCTTTTGAAATATATATCTTCAATGTTTGATATAATCTGATACTTAAATTTATTTTGTTAAAGAAATCACAAATATCAAATTATGCATAAGATATTCATTTGTAACTAAATACAACCAATATTCCCTTTGAACCAGCCAATCAAAAAGGATAGATAGTAAATAATAAATTATAATTATTTAATCTGAAGTGGAGAGAGAAAATAGAAATACATTAGAGTTTCATCAATTGAATTAGAACAAATGTGTCACTTCAAAATAGGTAGATAAAAATCCTAAAAGTAAAATTCTTAAGCTAAACTAAGATTGTATTCGTACTATAAGAAAGATTTATCCCTTTGGAAAACGTATTTTAAACTCCATTAGAGAACTTATAATTGTGAAGGACTAAAGAAAATATTTGTATTCCGGATAGTAGTTTCACTATTTGACTTTCTGAAGCAGGAGAACTCAAAAAGAAGCATGTAATATACCGCCAAATATAAAACACTTTATCAGAAAATTTTCTAAAAAAGTTGTATTGTAAATAAAACTGGACAATACTGTAAAAGTCATTGAAGATCTTCTTATTGGATGAAAACATAAAACGATAAATTTGACGTTTCTTGTGTAAATAAAAGTTTGAAATTATTTTTGAAATGAAAGTGATTTGCAAAAAAAGCAAGAATACTTGATGTGTTGAAATGTGAAATCTATTTTCTTTTTTTAATAATTACTTCATTTTTATTTTCTTGAATTTTACTTTCTTTCAATTTCTTGAATTTTAATTTCTTCAAATTATCGATTAAATATTTCGTGGAACATGGGGTTATTGATTTCCTCAGTAAAATAGTTATAAAATTTAGATTCTAATAGGCAATTAATTTTTAGAACCTTGATATTTTAGAACCTTGAAACGCCATTTCATTGTGCTTTGCATTACATTTAATTGTCTGTCATGTCACTATATATATGAGCTATAATTTAAAATAGAGGATACAAGTAGTAACCGTGATACATTAACACTCCTGCTGACACTAAATATTTGTATTTATGGATAAAAAGTGTAATCACTTAGATTTGAAGTGTTTGTATATTGCATAATATTTTCATAATTTGTAGTAACTTGTCAGATTTTATTCATTGAACATTTTTCAATATAATAATAAAAAAATAATTTGCGTGATAGTAAAAAAAATCATTCCATGTTTGATAATAAAAAAATAATTTCACACTATAAGAACTGTAACATAATTTATACGTCTAAATATATTACAGGAAAAATAAACAATGCTTAAAAATGGATACACTTTGAAACATAAGCAGTGTTTAAGAATTGACACACTTTCTAATTTTCTAACATTGTTGAGAATAAGTTTAAATTTAACTATAATAAATTTAATTAGAAACCTATTTTAAATATAAATAATATCATTATACAAATTAAGCAGATTTTTCATTATCCAAAAATGAGAAAAAAATACCAAGGGGGAAGCATTTGCAACCCCAATAAAACCGATTTAAGTTTCTTGACAATGGTGAAATATTCTTGTGAAACCAATTTTAAAATAAATTTTTAAAAAACTATCAGAAATATCAGGAATATATTAATATAATAGATGTATTAATTAATATGAAAAATATACAAAAACATAAAGAAATTGTAGGCTTTTTAATTAAAAAAATTAGAGATAAATATGCTTAACGGAGTATTAAAAATACAATAAAATGATGCACTTGCGATGTTCGGATAAATCAGGCATGTATCTAATGATGTTAACAAATGATATAAAATCTCCTTTGTGTCTATATACATTACTTTATGTTTTCAAATCAGAGATAAAAATTTTGAATAGTAGGAGAGAAATATGTAATTAAAATTAGAAAAAAAAAAGAGTCTGAATATTAAAACGTATTTTTTTTATCACAGTATCTGTCATTTCAGTGTCACCGTAAATATATTAATCAAGAGTTGATTAAATTTATATTCCTAACACAAATCAGCTTTAAATATATCGGTCTACAGGGAACATTTCGCAGCCACTCAAAATTTACAGGATGTAGTTTCAAGTTCCCTCTAGACTGTAGCACCAATTTTATGTCGGAGTAGGTATCACCCCACAAGTCCCTTATACTTAAAATTCGAAGCATGTAACATCAACAAAATCGAGCAACAACCGTAAAACCCTCCCTCTTCTTTTAACCAGGTGGTTATAAAATTTCCACATTTCATCGTTCGAAAGATACCTTTTTACTCTAAGGAAAAAAAATTCAGGAGGCTGGCCTACGTGACAAACATAAAACAGGATACTTTTTAAAGTGTCCAGAATAGATTAAAGGGAACCGTTGGTGAAGTATAGAAAAGAAAATATTTCTTGCTTTACTGTAAGAGAGAAGGGTCCGGAGAAGCTAAGCTTTTTATGGGTACAGTGTAGAAGATGCATATAAAGATGTTGTTTTCTTTATTTTGTATTGTTTTCCTTATGAAAGATTTGTTTTAGACTATTTCAATTTATCTTGTTTCTAACAAAATAAAAATGCTTTTCAAAAATATGTGCCATGCATTTTGGATTTTTTAAGTTAAAAGATTTAAAAGAGAAGTATGCCAAGCGAAACATATGATCATAAATTCGCTAACTAATATAGTTAATAAAAAACCGGTATAAATTTTTCATGAAGATTGTCTGAATGCAAAATGGGCGTATTTTATAATTAGCATTCCAATAGATCAAATCAAACCATCAGATATGCTTCATTATATTAGATTTTTGTCAATGTACGTCTTGAATTCATTTATCAATTCAGTTTAAGAAAAATCTTTTTTATAATAATCTTTTCCATCTATGTATCAGACATTGTATAAAACACTTTTTGAATATATTTTTTAGCATTTATTAGAAATATTCATATTGTTCTTCACTAGCACTATATTAATATCTTAACTGTTGATCAAAAACTAATAATTAAACATTTGTCACGTTTCATTACGACGTTAACCATTGGTTCATTCTTTTAAAAAGCATGATCAATTTATCGGCTGCTAGCAGAAATTGTTATACAAATTAAATTGTTCTTTGAAACTTTAAATGACTTTTAATTCTAGAGTAAGAAGTTAGATATATAAGAAAATAAATATACATTCATACAATGTAAAATCTTCTGGAATGCTTAAGATGGTAAAAGCTCTAGATAAATGCAATAATATATACATACAAATGTATGTCAATTAATTGAGCAATATTAATATTTTCTTAAAAGGAAAATAAACAATCTACTTTTTGTTATGTTTAGTAAATGATTTTATTATTCAAAACAAAATATAAATTATTAAATTCCGCTTGCTTTGATTTTATGATCGAAGGACTAAAATTACATAAAAATACAATTCTACATTTATAAATAAAGGTTGTTTTTAAAATGAAGCGATAGATTTTCCTGTAAAATAAATTACGAGACGCAAAAATTAAAGGCAGTTGAAATACTTAATATATAAAGAAAATTAGCATGTTATTAAAGCACTGCATTTTTCAAAGACAGAATTTATCCTAATTGTATAAAATGCTCTCAAATTGTTAATTACTTGCTTTAGAGAGATTTTAAAGTTCTTAATTCACGCAACTATTTGAATTTATTACCTTTCAGAAATTATTGCAACCAAAACAGAATCCTTACTTCTGTTGTCATGGATGTAAATTGATTCCTAGCTGCTACAAGAATTTCATATAAACTTCTCATTCAATTTGTTTAGAATTCATTGGCAATTTTAATATCGTAATAAATCTGAGATTTTTAAATTCAATAGATATAAAATTTATATAATCAAATATGAACTTAAAATATTCATTTGAAATCCATCTTCTCTATTTGATGAAATTATTTACAGTGCTAGTTTAAGATTTTCTAAAAAAAACTACTTGATGAAAATTATTATTTTATAATATCCGAAAGTCACAAATAGAATTTATTATATACTAGCTGCCTTTGGAGACCAGCCGATTCGCCAGTATTACCGCTCGCTACAATTTTCAATTAAATATTTCAAGTAACTAGTCTCTTAAAGGATTCTCAAACAAAATATTTTTAATCTTCAAATTTGGATAGTCATACCAAACTTATACTGTTTAGATCGTTTCGTTCAATTTACTATATATATTTTGCTAATTTGTTGTCATTTCCGGCAAAACTTCAACGTTAATTTAAAATATAAATAATGAAAATGCAATGAACATTAAGATATTTTTTAATAAAACCAAGTGTTTTATTTTATTTATCATCTTTATTGTTATTTATTATTTATTCTTATTATTGAATATGAGTATTGCAAACAGAATCGCTCGGTATTTAAGTCTTATGTTAACTACAAAATATTTTTCATAATTTATGTAATATTTCAAACAATAATTCAACAAAAATTTCTCAGATTCAGCATAAAATTCAGTTTTTAGTTTTGTTTTCAAAAGGATTGAAATGAAATCAATAATAATATTTTGTTCCGGCCTATAAATATATTTCAAAAATTATGAAGTCTAAATTTAATGCAGTAAGGTATCATATTCTGATAAATATTCTGGACACACCAAATTTTAAATAAATTAATGATTGTTTCTATTTTCCACGATCAACTAAGACTTATTTATGAAGATTTAAATGTTAAAAATTTAGAAAAACTCACCCTTTTCATAATCTTAGGCCTATTAATCTTGAGAAACCTTCGCGCTGATTGGTGTATTTTCTTTGAAGCGATCGATGGAAAATCTAAAATTATCCTTTTTTTATTGAATAGTGATATTCAAATTTTCATAAATAAGTCGGTTTAAGTGATTGGAAATTAACTCTTAAAAGTCAGTGATTTAGTTCATTGGAAATTAACTCTATGACCACCATAAAATCTATGCTTTCTCTTGTGGTGTATGCATTCTCCTTAATATCCACTCGAATAAAACATCTCATACAAAACTACTACATAGAACAAACACATCAAAAGTAAACATAACATTTCAATAGTTGCCAAAAGCAAAAGAGAGAAAAATGCAATTAATAAGCAGACGATATTTAGAAAAGTACATATATTTAGACTGCAAAATGAAATTATCTGAAATTAACCACATGCGCAGACGATATTTACAAAAGTAAAAATATTCAAACATGAAAAGAAAAATATATGAGTTATTCCATCAATAAATGCCATAAATTTATTTATATCTTCATTATTTTATGAGTCATTCAACATCAAAATTTGTCCAGGATTAAATAAACACCCTGTATAGAGAGTGTAAAAGATCATAAAATAATTTTTCTTGAATTTATTTTTTAGAAAAAATAATATTTCATATTTGTTTCGTTTCCTACAAACATGTGCCGAAATTATATTTTTTAAGATTTCATGTCCAAAAAGATTTAATTTATTTTTAATTGTAGCTTTAATCAATGTGATGGCAACACTTTGAAAAAAGCTAATTTTTTCCCATGAATGCGAAACGTGCTTAATTTTAATTTTTATTTTTTACGAAAAAAATTATTGAAAAACATAAATAAAATATTTATTAAAAAATTCATTAAAAATAGAAATTTAATTTTAAGATTAAAACATTAGTATCATTTAAAAGATAAAATTTTGATCTTTAATTTCATGTAAAAATATTTTTTGTGCGGTAATATTTTCGGAAGTTATAGGAAAAACACGTCAAAATTTCGCTTAGTTTTTAAATAAATAAAATTCTATATAAAAATTCGAAAAAATAACCCTCAGGTGCACATTTCCGGCCTCCAAGGTATACACGTGCCAAATTTTATAGCTGTAGGTTGAATGGTCTGGCCTGTAGAGCGCCAACATACACACACACACACACACACGTACACATACACACATTGAGCTTTATTATGAGTATAGATATAGATAAAACAATGCTTTTTATTAAAAAAAATTTCAAAACTTATATCATTATTTCTTATTGCGATCTTCACATAATTTAATAAATTTATATTCCGTATCTATTTAGTTATTTGAAGCATTAAATATTGTTTAATTTGTTCTCTCTATATATATGTATGAGTTTTGTAGATATATATAATACTTAATTAAATGTTTTCTTATCGAAAAAAATTAATTTGAGAAAAGCATTATATCGAGAACAAAACATAAACAAATCATCAACGGCAAAGTCTGAAGTGGAGGCAATTATAAATTTTCCAATTTCAAATATTAGCGACTGAAATTTTAATGTTGCATCAAAAAATTTGAATGTATGTCACTCTGTATTTAAATCCATAACCGATTTAGCATTGTTGCTGTGTATTTCAAGACAAAGAAGATCAGATTTATTTTTAAAATTTTTGTAACTTAAAAATAGTTAGCTGTAAATGTTTTGATCTTATATAATTGGTTTATAACAATCGTAATTGAGGATGGGAAGCTTCTGGCATGTTGGTTGGTTCTCCCTACCCTTGTAGATACATGAAAAGGTGATGGTCTTGTTCCTCCCATCGATGATGGGATGTACTTCCTTTGGGAAGGTTTGCACCTTGGCTGGTAATTGTTCTTAGGACTCATTCACAATTTCTTCCAGTGTTGCTGGTCTGGTCATTCAGATATTTCTCGCTTGCATTCCGGCGGGTGAGAGCAACCAGCTTCTGGTTATTTAATTTAGGGGAAAATCTGCAATACTATTTATAATACCATGAATATTGTTTATTAAAGATATTATTTAACATTTCTTTCCAATTGTCAAAATATAAACAGTTTCATAGAAACAACAAACTTTCAAATTAATTTTATTACATCATATACCAATTTTTAAGATTTTGAAAAGAGTAAATGTGTTTCTGAAATAATTTTAGGATGTCCTGAATTCTCTGGTTAATATCTTTTATATTAATAGTGAAAGTGCTACATTTGCTTGACAATTATCTATATGAGAAAATGATTACAGCATTATGAGCTCCTTCTAGAATGCGTAGAAGACTAGCAAATTAATTTCAGATATTGCATCCAAATTACTCAGATCTCTTTGATGCGAAATTTTCAAGCCAAATATCAGGCATAAATGACGTAAACAGGCATAACACATTCAGTTCGTAACTTAAGACAAGTTTCGATAAGTTTTGATCTTAAAATATTGCGAAGGGGAAGATATCAGGTACGGAATGAGCTATTCTGTCAAAATCATTACTCTGTAATTAGCGCCCTTAACGAAATGTGTCACATCTTAAACGAGGTTCCAGATAGCATTTTGAATTATTGGAATTTTCGAAGGAAATGATATATTGGCGTCGATTAATTTTGCACTTGACAAAAGTGTGCACGCTTCTGTCGATGTGAAATTGCTACTTCAAGCTACATTGTTAAAATTACTTTGCAATATTCGCTGTTTTATAATTGCAAGGAAATTGGAGGTCGAATAGTTATGATAGATATTTCCAATTACAGGAATAATGCTTTAGTCATAAGATTAAAAGTGAAATAAGGGTCAAAATGTAAAAAGAAATAATTTATAAAAAAATGAAATATGCCATCTCAAATTTCAAGTCATTGTGTGATAACATTATTTTTTTAAGTCCTGCAGAGTCAATCTCAAAGAAAAACATCGTGTTCTCACATGACTCGTACTTCACAATCATCAACATTTAGAAATGCGATGTTTTTTTCAAAATCAATCGAGTTAAAAGACTTTTTTCTCGCGGCCAGATTTCTTTTAATTAAAAACGTGTTTAAACCGCTGTGAAGCAATCATGTAACTACCATATTAAGCATGTGTCGATATTTAGAAAAACGATTTTTTTTCCATCTCAAAATCTTTTTTTTACCAGCTAAGTAAATTAAAAATAAAAGTCTAAAAATTATATATATATATATATATATATATATATATATATATATATATATATACTGCTCTGCAAAACTTAATAACAGCTGATTTTTTTTTGTGCCATAACTCCAGGAGGAATCATCTGAGAGACATGAATTTCAGAAATGAGAGACATCATTTTGTACTTAAATGATGAAGAAAGCATAGTTGCTAAAAAAATGAATATAGAATGGAATCAAACAATACACGGCTTTATTGACTATCTGTCTAAGAGGAAGAGCAACAAATATATGTTCCTTAGTACGGGATATGCCCTCCCCTTACTGCACTGGTTGCTTCGCATCGTCTTTCCATACCAGATTGTCCAACAGTTCTTGAGGCAAGAGTGCGTATTCCTCAATCAGCATCTGTTTCAGTTTTGGGGTGTTCCCCGTAGGATATAATCGTGCAGCAAGGCATCCCCCAAAAGCATCCCACACATGTTCTATGGGATTTAAATCAAGAGAGAATGCTGGTGAATCCATTCGAGTGATATCTTCACTTTTCAGTAACTGCTGAACATCAACAGTTCGGTGTGGCCATGCATTGTCATGCATAAAAAAATGTCTGATCAAATAGCATCTCGGAACAAACGCACATGGGGAAGGATCCCTTCCTTACAATAGCGATTTCCGGTTACTGAACATCTTTTGAAAACGTGGGGCT
>JAPMOR010007792.1:0-28536 GCA_026543865.1 Argiope aurantia | reverse complement strand
TATATATATATATATATATATATATATATATAACTGTGGTATATATATATATACCACAGTTGCTTGTGTCAACGCATGCACATATAAAAAGAAAAGATTTGCACTTTTTTTCCTAGTTCTTATTGCGCTCACAATGAAATTATTCATTCTGTGCTTGTATTACCCGATGTCCGTCAATTCCAGTTAGAAACTTTTTAAATTTTACTGGCCATTCGTTCACTGTTGGAAGCTTAATTTTCCTGTGATGAGAACATACGTTTACCGATCGGCCTACTTTTGATTCAAAATTCAAAGCTCCAGAATGAGAACCTTCTTTGCTCATATCTATAATATCTAAATATTGTTGAAATATTTTATATTTTGCTGCTAGCGTAGCAGCTTTACATCAGCTTTACTTTTCAAATCGGATTCTAGCTCGATCCTTCTTCGCATTTTTTTTTTCTCTATTTGATATTACTGGACGCCCTATTACTATTTAAAAAAACACAATACAGGGTTAGCGCATGTATTGTTTTGGTATTCAGACAATTGCTAGCCGAGAGGGTTGTATGACTTTTGCGTACCAGTCATAAAACTGTCAATTAATAGTCTCGTTTACAAAGCGGTTGTGCTATTGATAAGGGTCAGTTCTAGAAGAGGTTACAACATTTTAAACGTTATCTAAAAGTGTCATATTTGGCAAGAGTTAGTATGATGTTTGACACAATTTCGAATACTTAACGATACGTTCATTAACACAATTTCATGCCTTTTAGTACTATATGAACAATTTCCACTTCGCTTTTTATGAAAGATGGATTGCTTTTCAATGTATTTATTCAAAAATGTATGAAAAAAATCATTGAGGAATGATATTTCTTCTCATATAAATTGTGCATCCACTTTGAAATAATAATCATTTCTTCTAGATTTTAGATATAAATGCATTACTTTACATAAATATAACGCTTTGCATTAAACGAAGAGTTTGCGTTTCATTAGTTTTTGCTTTATTTCTTCTTGATTCATTTATTTAATTCAATAAGTTCGAACATTAAAATATATGTTATTTAAATATAGGCTATTAAAAAAAGTTGTTTCTTAAATTTAAAGTACAATTAAATGAGGTTAGTGGTATTGGAATGATTTGTAAAGAGGGAAAAGTTGCAAAAACAATTCTTGAAATGCTTTAAGTAGAAAGAAAAGCTTCCAACTACGGATGTTAAGTTTCCATGCTATATCAGTTTAAAAAAAAAATCAGTTTCCAGAGTAAAACGCCATTACAAATTGAAACTTTTCTGTTTATCATCGTAGATTTAATTTAAATGTTGTTAAATGTTTATTGGTTTATCAGTCTTTGCGTATTTTTATTCTGTAAAGAGGATACAGATCTTAGATAGCATTTATGTTTTATAGTCAAGATCTTCCGTTTATATTTACGTATAAATAGATAAAGTTTTCATATAAACGAGAATACTAGAAGATGTAATTTTATAACTATACCAGGTTTGTTAAGTTATTTATTTCACGTGTATATGAATTATTTATTTGATTACCAGAAATTCAAAAGCTTTGAACAGATTTAATTTTAAATAGTAGGAAATTTATCAACTATTAAATTCTCTTATTGACGTGTGCTATTAATAAGCTGAAATGCACATTTTAATTAGACGAATTGGAATTGTTTGTGATGGTAATAGTTAAGCTAAGGTGTAATTTTTTAGAATGGAGTTTCTATTTCTGATTTTCATTTGAGGACTATATTTAGCATACTTTGACTGTGAATGAATAATGCAGAGAATTGATATGATTTGCAAGTACAAACTATTATTTACTGTAAATTTTTAGAAAGTTATCACGGAAAAAAGTCAATATTTCTCTTAATTTTTGATTAATTAAAATTCTAATTAAAAATTCAAAAAATCACTTTCCTACCCTCCAAAGTAAATATTTGCCAAATTTGACAGCCAGACGACCTGGTGTGTACAGAGACAGCATATACACATAGAGACAAAAGTTTTTTCCTTGTGTTTAGGTATCAAAATTTAGTTAAAATACCAATAATTTCTCGCCAAATACTCTTGCCTACAGATAACATATGTTTTAGCAAACCTAGACTAATCACTCCCTACCCCATTTTTTTCAAAGAGCTACGCATGATTTATTGGCCTTTTATGACCCGTACGCAAATGTCCGTACGCATTTGTCCCACTACCAGCCGAGAGACGAAAAATTCCCGCTACACGAAAAAGGTAAACAAACCGGAAAGCTTTCCATTGATGCTGCCACAAACAGTGTGCCTGAAAATAGCATTAACAATAATATTGTTTTAAAGTCATTTACTATTAATTTGTTAATAATTAATGATTTTCTTTTTCTTTTTACCATTTCAGCGTTAAATGCAATATAAATAGTTACTAAGACGTAATAAAAATTTTCATTAAATATTTCAAACAATAGTGGCAAAACAAACCTCAAATGTCATAGGTCAAGTGATTCGCTATCTACCAATAAAAAAGCGAAATAAAGTGAAATATTACATAAATGTTTTTTATATATTAGGTAGAAAATTTACTAGAATAACTAGATTAGATTTTATCTGAAAGCCGTACTTGATAATCGTTATAAAAAGAGTAATATAATTGATAAAATCCCATTAAAGCTGAGACAAGAGCTATTCAGTTATTTTGTATGCAACACCCATTTTAAATGCTTCAAAAATAATTCAAATTCGTCTCCAGTTACTTAAAAACCTTACAAAACTTCCTGCATGGATGAAAGCGACTTTAGAATCGTCTGCGTTCCGAACATTCAATTTAAATCCAAGTCTCGCTAACAAGCTGTGCACTAAAACTTTCCGATTCTCTCTGTTTCCGAGGAATAAAAAAATAAGGAAAAAAATCGTTCTCTGAGTTTCAAAGAATTGGAAAAAATAGGAGGGGGAAAAAACAGTCGAAAGGCTAAAAGACTCAGGCAAGAAAAGGTAAAAGCAAACTTGAACAAGCGAAATTGAATTAGATTGAATTAAAAGAAGAGGAAAGCTCTTTGAAACGTAAATGACTTCAAACGCTCAATTGAACGAACGGAATTCGTTTTTATATATGATTTTAAAAGCAATCTTACGACAGATGAATTTTGTTGCGAAGGTACCAACGGTCTTAGGGTTAATTAATATATGTGATTGGAAATTTCACATTAAGATTCCTTTATTAATTCCAGAGATTCTGAATTGGGTTATTAATTTTCTATCAATAAGTAACTTAGCCGATATACGGAATGGTCGTAATGATTTAATGATTACAAAAAAGTATTACAAAAGAAACATAGAATATGATATTGTAAAATATTTACTATGGAATAGATGTGTTCTTAATTTTTTTTTTAGTTTTACAGATAGCTCAGCTAATATAGAAATAGTGATTTTACATTCTCTTCTTATTAATAAGACATTAACAAAAGCAAAAGTTCAATGTGTTTTATTTTAATCCTTGGAGAGAATTGGAATGCTGCTTTGATATTTTTCGAGCTACCAAGGGATTTCACATAAAATTCACCGATGTAAATAACTTTATTAAAACTTCTTCAACCTTCTTCACAACATAGTGAAACCACTATATACCAAATTATAAAAATTTTTTTCAATATTCTTTATAATCAAAGAAAAACTTTGTGACTACCCTACGTTTTTGGTTTCTTGAAAATAAAGTATATAAAGTTAAAAATTCCGAGAAATCTCCAAGTTTTAAACGATTCGGTGCCAGAAAAAAATCATTAAAAAATCATATTTGTATATTGGAGACAGTAGTGGCAGGTAAAATCTCAGTTTCAAGAGTGGAAGTTTCTAGGTTTAAAATCCAATCTCGCATTATGTTTGAAACCTCCTTATTTCTGAATATGGTTCTCCTTAAATCAGTTGTCCAAGGTCAAACTTCTTCCCCCTGGAGTGGCATGGGACTTTGGGAGTGGAATTCGACAACTCTAATATCGTTCTCGTCATTTGATCAAAGCCCAGAATTATGACATAGGTTCCAATGTACTCCACTTTGACATATCCGAACGAATCATTAATATAATTGAATTAAAACTGTTGGTTTGTTTCTTAAGTGGAAATTTAAAAGCGGAACGAACTAGAACATGACATTCGATAATCTTTTTATTAAAACTATAAGCCTTTATCAGACTTCGAATCAAAGAAATGCCTATATGTACATGAACTTGATATCTTAAAAACGTAATTGTATAGAAGCCTGCAATAATGTATCTTATTTTATACTAAAACGGCAGATATGTACCACATTTAAAATAAATCTACCCCGTCAGATTGTTGACTTTTTTATTGGTACGTTTTCACAATATGTGGGTGTGAGAATACAAAAATGTTGGTGGCTAGATGCATGCTATTATGCCCTTGTTTTTATAATAATGGGGGGAAAATGCAGTAAATGTTCTGTTTTGTTATATTTATTTATTTATTTTTACCTGAATGAGAAGTTAAATTTTTCGCAGCTATTGTTAATAATCACAATACTTGCAGATACAACAGGTACAAAACATTTCATTGATTGTAATCGATTTGAATCATTGATAATTAATTTATAATCAATGGAGCCTATCAACGATGATTATCACCATTTTCAACATAGCACGACTTCCATTCCCATTTGCGTTAGTCCGATATGTGCCTTAAGCATTTTGAGTTTATCTGATTCGACCTTGACACAGAACGTCAAAATTTTTTCCATTTCGTTTAGCCGTCAGATTCTGGCTTAAAATATAGGTCAAATGGTCTAAATCCGATTCATCTTCCTTCTTTATGTTAAGCTCTTCAAGGCCGCTGGCACATGCGGGATCTTTTAGTTTTTCTTTAAACTGAAATGAATTTAAATGAAAAGTATATATATATAAAGTAGTTCAATAAAAATCAGAAGAATGGGCTTGTATCTTTCAATTATTGAAATTAAAAAGGGATTTAAAAGCAAAGTGTAATAAAATTAAAAATTATGTAACATGTCTTCCTCAAACTTCCTTGCATGCCCTCTATGTGTTATCATCCCTTTACCCAACGCATAAAATTATGGATCTTTGGTAAGCTGTGCACAACACAAATATTCAGATTTTTGTTTTCAATATATGAGAGTCGTGTTTTTCGAAGCATAATAAAGAAAAGAGGTACTTAGCATTAGTGCCGAGTACAAGTTAATTGCTTGGCATTGGTAAACAGTAGTGAGGCCAAAAGTTACGAAATATCGATCATTGGAGTGAATCCAGAGTAATCTCTTGGGCGATTTAATTTTGGCGATTAATACTGGCATGTGGTTTACATGCAAGTATTAAACAATCTAATAAGTATTTTGGACCTTTTTTTTTTTACTTTCTTGTATGCATAGTATATATAAAATATAGTATTCGCCAAAAAATTCGCCAAAAATTCGCCAAACTCGAGATTTTGATGAATCTCCACATTTTAGATCTCTCTGAATTGGAAAAACACATTTTAGCAAAATATTCGTCTGTTTGTCTGTGACAAAGATAACTTAAAAGCACTTTAAGTTAAATGGTTGAAATTAGGTATACGATCTTTACACCAAATTTGCAGATTTCTGTCAACTTTTGAGTAAAATTGCTAAGAGTAAGACCGTCTGCCCGGCTGTTCGAATATAAGTTAACACGATAATTACAAAACAAAGAGAGCTATACAGATGAAATTAGGGGCACAGATTTAGCATCTATAGTGTAGACTTCTCTCAAAATATGAACCAAATTCAACTACTTGTTGACTGTCTGTTGGTCTGTTCTTTCAGAAACATGTAAACGCGATAACATTAAAATGTGATGACTTAAATATATGAAGTTTGAGACGGAATTTTTGTAACTACAAATGCAGTTTTGTGTGAAATTTTTGTTTCGATCGGATGTGAAAAACGTGTTTTTAAAACTCAAATTCGGTTTATGGATACTCTTAACAACATGTCAGGGATAATAACTCACCAAAAAAGACACTGTAGATTCATTCAAAAATGATACATTCGTGGCAAAAGTTAATATTTCGCAACTATTGTACGCCAGTACCGCGTAGGGTGTCCTCAGGAATGACACCTTTATGAGAGAGTATGCGAGAAAGGTTTGAGGAGACTACTCCCTCTGGTTAATGGATTGAATGAAACCAGAATTTGATATAGAGCTGCAACTGAAGTCACAGAATCACATATTAAATTTTATTTATTTAAACAAAGCGTCTTTGAGATACCACGTTTACATGCAAGTGAAAAGACAAATCGACAGACCTCCCCCTCCCCCCATCTATGGGACAAATTTAATTCAAAATTTGATAAGTTCAACTTCTAGATGCTAAAGCAAAGTACCAAAATTTATATATCAATTTTAGATTTTGTAGATATAGTAGTAATTAATATTTGGTTAATCGGACAGAATTTTTATGAATGGATTTCGTTCAAAATTTGATTGATATACACAAATTTAGTATTACATGCATATATCAAATTCCATTCCATTAGCTCAAAGTGTTTTTGTGTTAATTTCTGTTATCGTGTTCATAGACAGGAGGACATAATTCTAGAAATGAATTCTTCTGACCAAGAAAATTTCTTTTTGAAAATAATTAAAAATTTTGATATAAAAGGAAAACAGTTTTCCTTCTACACTAGAATTTTAAATATTTTGTAAAGAAATGAGAAATTGTTTAAGTCGCAAAAAAGAAAAAAAAAAAGTCTCTGAGATTTAGGTGAATTTCTACTTCTTACATCTTCAAAGGACTATCCTTTCAGAAACTGTATTATTGTATTTTTAAGATACAATAATTCAATTAAAAAAATTCTCTTCAATTAATTCAATGAATAACAAAATAATTAACATGATATTGATTTTATATTGTCTTCTGCCTGTGAATTACGCAAGTGGCAATCCAAAAATTCTTAAAAAACATTCTATAGAACAAACTTTTAGACCTAAAGCTACCAAAGTTAGCAAATAGTTCATTCTTAGTAAGAGGATTTCAAAATTTTAATTAGATTTTTAATTAATTAAAAATGAATCAAATTTCACAATTGTTCATGAAATTTTAGTAATGTATGATTACATAAAAACCATTTTTATACCACGTTTAAATATTTAAAATATTTAATGTAAGATTGTAAGCTTTTCAATTATACCAAATTTATTTTCATATAATTTTTTATTTGATTATCTATAAAAAATTATACTACAATAAATGTTCATTATTCACGAGCTGTTGAAGCGCTGTATAGTGTGTTTAATTTCGAGTCGGTTTTAGTATATTTTTCAATTCGACAAGAAATCAGCATTTGAAAAGATTTTAATTTTTAAAATTTGCTTACCGACATGTATTTCGAATGCATTGGAAATATTTTACATTTTTACCATGTTTGTATTTTTTTTTAAATTTGCACAGCTCATGTAAGAATGACTTCCAAAACAATGTTGCCATAAAAATGCAGACGATAAAGTAAATAACATTTTTAAAAATATCAAACATGTTTTTAAATAAAGATTCAACTTTCCGTTCTGTTTTTTCTTCTTTCTTTAAACCTCATTGAATGCTAAAAATTTGTTTATTTTAAATGTCTATGTATCATATTGTACAGTGCATGATATTTTTGTTTCCTACAATTAAGTTAGAATTCTTGAAATTACATCGTTAATAAATTTTTAATAAATCTTTATAGCGCACAGAATTGATCCACAGATTACAGAACATAGTATTAAATTAAAAGGTGTGAAAATATGAAAAACAAAGACATTTTTGATTGTTAATAGAACATTTTTGATGATATTCTAGTGAAAAGCATATAAGCCAGTTAACAACTCTGCTAACCGAGCAAACGTTTTGGTATCATGGTCATGTTAATGGTCTGCGGACCATAAGGTCCCAGGTTCTATACTCGCGCATCGCATATCTCTAAATTGGTGACCTCGAACGATGAACCTTCAACCTTCGTACAGCTGTTGTGGCACCATCTACCCGCAACTAAAGTCTCCAGACTCACTTGGTGCAACAGCAACCACTCACCCACACACGCTCGCCATAACGTTTGGCGCTACTCAACTGGGTAGGCTCATTAAACAACAGCTAAATACATCACCACTCAACATCCATATCGTTCGTCTCACCTCCGACTCACTGGAGGGAGAGTCTGTAGTGAATAGCATATAAGCCAGTTAACAACTACGCTACACGGGCAATTGCTTTTGCATAATGGTTATGCTACTGGACTGCGAAACACAAGGTCCCAGGTTCTATCCTAGTTTATCATATATCCCTAAAATATGACGGGGTAGGAAATGAATATGTATAGGATTTCGAAACGTGACTTCATGATAAAGATGGGCAATCACGTAAAGATTATAAACAACAACAACAACAGAAAAAAAAACGGTTTTTAACGATAGTAAGATATATACTAACCGGCGGAAGAAATCCCGCCGAATTTTTCCAACTTAGTCCTTCATGAAAGTCTTCCTTACATAAAAATCGTAAATCTTGGTCAAGCTCGTAAACGCCACAAATCCTCAGAATTATATTTTCAGGGTCACTCTCGTGAGAGTTTTATACTTCAGAGTATAGGAAAGAAAATCAAATATACATTTTATACATCCCCCCCCTCCTTTTTTTTTGTCAACAAATTGAAATCAAAATTCAGAAAGGAATTACAGTTTTAGTAAGAAAATTACATAGCAAGTTTCATTTTTATAAATAGTTATGATTTTGAGTTACTGCGATTACATAGAAAACAAACAAATGGTCAACTTGTTAAAGGATTTGCTTTAAAACTTGATATGGAATTACACTTAAGCTAAAATTGTATACCAAATTCTATTCTTCTAGTTGGTTTCGTTTTGTAATTATTCTATTCACTTGAATTTGGGCAGTCAATTATCCAACCAGATTTTCTATGAATGGATTCGATCAAAAGGTGATAAAAAAAATCTACACCAAACTTCATCTTTCTTGTAGAACGGATTAATGAGTAATTATGTTCATAAACAGAGTGACAGTCATATTTCCAAAAATATGTTTTTCGAACTCAGAGAGGTCTGAAAAGTAGATAATTGTCAAAATTTCGAACTGTATTTTTTTTTTTGATGATGACCAATATTTCTATTTGTATATGTAAAGGTAAAGGTATGTTGATATTTAACTTTTCATTCTTCGTATGTTGATAGAGAACAAAACTAGAACAATGTGAAGAAATGCAAAAGATGGAAGCATTGTGGTCACCCAGTGGTAAAATTAGGGTTCGTGATTCAAAAACCTAATTTCGTCAAAGATCGTCATGAATATATCCTTGCTACCTGATAAATCTAAATAAATCAAGAATCAAGCGTCTTTTCACTGCAGTGTCTTGGTATTTTGGAGAAAAAGATGGCACCTCAGACGGCTCAGAAAATTTAAATCATCGCGCCGAAGAATAGGAAAAATGAATAAATAAAGAAAGAAAAAGAAAAAAAAAATTAATGAAATCTACGATCGCAAATTTCAAGTTATCATGTGAGAACATTATTATTTTTTAAGTCATTATTTGTCTTAATGAATTTAAGTCATTAACCATTTTAAACCGGTTTGAGACAATCACGAGACTTCTTTATCGGTCTCTATCCCTATATATATATATATATATATATATACACATAATGATAATTTTTTTAAACTTCCATTTTCAATTTTTCTAGCTGGCAACAAAGTTTGGGAGCTGGATCAATTTTGAGATGTAATAACATCTATGATATCATAGTTCTACGTCAACCTTTTAAAAACGTATCTGCTGTTAAAGAAGCATACATAATAATAATGCAATACTGGTAAAAGCAGGTCCACCTTTTAAAAACGCATCTGCATCTGCTTTCAAAGAAGCAATTCATAATAATAATGCAATACTGGTGAAAGCAGGTAAAAAAATATATGCGATTAAAAGATGATGATGAAAATTACCATTTATGCTTTATTCATTGCCATCGCGATTTCGAGCTTCAAAACCTCCTAACCAAAACAACATCATGTTCTCACATGATAATAAACAAACATATGATTCATTAGCTTTTAGCTATAGGAGAATGCAATAAGATTAAATTTTTGTAAGAACAAGGAGAAACGGCTTAGCAACATTTAAAAATATTATTGTAAATTTTGAGATTTTTTTAAAAATATTATCTATGTTTAGGGAAAAATTACATGACTACCCTATCAGCTTCAGTAAAATGATAATAACTATTATTATTTAAATTTTAAGATGAAAAAATGATTTTTATATGATATTTCTAAAAGTTAACAGTAAAATATACTTACATTTTGCATTATTAATTGAAATTTAAATAAACTAAAATTAAAAATTAATTCTCTCCAATGGATAGTCTTAAATTCCAAAGTACATCTATTCAAAATTTTGTAGTTTCAAGTCCAAAGATCCGTTCTATAAATCATCAAAAGTCTCATTTTTTCGTTTTTATTATTAAATCAAATCCGGTGTTCGTTCTTCGTAGGCTTACGAAATACTGCTCGTTTTGTGTACGATACAGATCGTTTGCGGTTTTGTGAAGAGAATCCAACACGTATTTTGTTTTCTTTTCTTTTTATTTTTAATGAAAAAAGATGTAGATCAACTATATTGGTGTTAAAAGCACCTGTCAAATTGTTGTGATTTGGGTTTTGCATTTTGATGCGCACATACGAACAAGGTGACAGATTCAATTTTCGATAAAACAGATTTACTGTTTTTTTTTTTGTATTTGTTTGTTATGATTACAAATCAAATTTCGTTTGCCTTATTTATTATATTTTGTAACCCTTTTTTCTTGTTCAAGGACATTGTTAATAGAGAGATTTGTCAAAATTTCAGATCTTGCTATTGAAAATAACTATACTAACTTTCTAAAAATTTCAAAAATGTAAAAAAGCTTGAGATTTTACACTCCATAGTTTCTTATGATCATGAACCTTTTATATTATTTACAGCACACAAACCTGACGAGAAAAGCGTGCTTTCAAAATTCTTGACTCAATTAAAAATACGCATGTAGACGTACAAGTATGATTAATTTTCGGTTATATTCTGAATGTCATGACTGTGTGTTATGCATGCCAATTATTTTGTTTATTTGCACTGCTTTGTTGTCTATAAATCATTCATTGTAATTTATGGATTTGTTTTGACTGATTTTGTAATTTTTTTTTTTTTTTTTTACTATCCATCAGCCTATTTTTTGTTAGAACCTGTTAGATTAATACTAAATTTTCTTGAAAAATTTTGTGTTGAGAATTATTGATAGTGATTCTACCACTTTAGGATTATTGTAATTTCTGCATCCGATTTTATATATGCATAAATAAAAATGGTTAAAGAGAAAAGAAAAATGTCTGCTGCAAAGATTATCATCTAATTTAAAAACAGCTTCGTAAAAGCTTCTCGAGCTAACAGAAAATTGGTATTTCAGTTCTAAATGGAATTTTAAAGAGGAAACGTTTTCGTCGGGATCATGTTTAAAATTTTAACTCGCTAAATCACGATGTGACTGTGAAAGCTGTTTAAACAGTTGTGTGCATTCTAATTTTTTTAGGATGGCAGACGGTTTTAAAGTAGGTACTCTTTTATGGGGAGGAAAAAGTACAAGAAATATGCGTGTCGAATTTTTGAAAAGTTCTCAATATTTACCCTCATATTTGTTCTCAAAGTCAATAAAGCTAACCGTTTAAAACTTTTTGAAAATCTCCGAGACAATTTAGTCGTTTTTTTTCTTTTTTTTTTTTTGCTTTCTGACTTAAACAAACTCGTTACAGAAAACTATCGGTTTCCATAAAATAAGAAAAAAATCGATCCAAATATATTTGAAAAATCAATAGTTTAGAATATATCAAACATTTTTAACGAATAAATTAAACCAGGTTTCCTCTCTTCACTTAACTTCAAATTTTGTTGTGTTAGAAGTTCGAAAATATTTGTTATCTGCACAACCGTTTTTGTATGCCACACGACAGTTGTACGTACGTATCTGCATAGTAAAATAAACATACTATATCTCATTAAAAAAACATGCTTCTTTTTATTCTACGATAAAAATAATGATGTTGCTCTATCCGTAACAGTAAAGTATTTTTAAACACGTACATCTCGAATGACGTATGACTAGACAAAAATTCTTCACAGAACAATGCTACATTTCTTATCGTCTGCGATTTTTATATACAGAATGAATATAAAAAACAAGTTTCAAACCTTAAATTGCGACTTTGATCAGATCTGACATTCAAAGCATAATCTAGAAACAAAAACTTTATATTTTAAGAAGAATGTAGGCATATTTCATTGACTTAAATGATGAACTTGTTTTATACTATAAATGTTTCGTGTCGATATTTATGGATAGAAAATCGATTACTGTTTGCAAGGGAAAAAAAAAGGTTCGAACACCTAGTTCAAAACATCGTAGAATAAATGTACTTCCCCTATTGATTCTTCTGTTTTCATAATATTTATAAAACATTAATCTTAATTTTCGCAATGATAACATGCGTGTTCACAAAATTGAATCTAATATCGTTGCAATGCACGTGTATATAAATACATTAACGAAAACAAGG
This sequence comes from Argiope aurantia, assembly GCA_026543865.1. Taxonomy (NCBI): domain Eukaryota; kingdom Metazoa; phylum Arthropoda; class Arachnida; order Araneae; family Araneidae; genus Argiope; species Argiope aurantia. The sequence goes on along the minus strand of JAPMOR010007792.1, from coordinate 15,947 downwards.
ATAAATATTGTTGTAAAATTTACTTAAAAATAGTTTTATAAATTTATTCACATTAGAGAAAAATATTGCACTATAAAAATTTATTTATTTCACTAAAAATATCATCTTTTTTCATTTTAAAGTACATAAAGATGCTTTTGTGCAATAATTTACCTGGAAACATATAGAGGAAAAGCCATAATATTATTAGAAATTTTTGGTTAAAATTTTAAGAAACCCATTATTTGCACGCGGTATTTACATTATGTTAATGCACTTCTGTTATATTAAATAACTGCATGTCTGATGATTTGAACAGTAGAGTGTTTTGTAAGATTTTTAATCAATTTCATTTTGCCATTATACAAACAAAAGAGTTATAAAATAAAAGTATGAAATTAAAATTACTTTTTCTTGGGAGTTGAGCCTTTAAAAATGCAATAATTTATTTTATAATATTTATTGAAAACTTTTTTGATCTATCATCCATTTATCACCTGCTCAATGAAAAGAGTTCCACAATTTGTAATAATCGTCTGATGATGAATCATTAACAGCGGAAAATTTTCTTTCTTTATTTCTTCTTAGCCAGTTTGCATTATTCATGATTCATTAGCGATAAGATTCATTTGAAAATGTGGTAAAAGTGAAAAGAAAACAATGTAAGGGAGGATTTAGGCTGGAGAAAAACTGTAAAAATCGAATAATATGGAACATGGCAAATTAAGTTTTTCTGCGATAAGCATAGCTGAGCCTGGGATTAAAATTTATGCTCGATTTTAATTTTTTTAACGAAAAGTTGTTACTATGAATTCAATTGATTCATTTCAAACTATACATAACGTTAACAATCTAATTCGATGGTTTCTAAGCATCTAAAATAAGTAAAACATCAAGAATTGATGATGGATTAAACTCATGCCAATTTCGTCTTGCTCCATCATTTTTAAGATTCTTTTTAAATTGTTTAAGAGGAAAAAAGATGCCAAAACACAATTTAGAATTAGATATACACAATTACATTCGATTTATAATTATTATATCGTTTTGTTTGAAAACCAATCATTATAAGATCTGAAATGCGATCCAACTAATACATAAAAATTTAAAAGAGATTAAAGCTTCTTATTTTAAACATTATATTATGACAATGTTTTAGGCTTGATTCGCCCAACTTTATTTTGCGAATAATTATTGTAACCTTAACATTTATTCAGTCAGGTAGCAGATACAAAATTTTGTATTTAGTATAGTATATAAGCATGTAAGTATAAATATAATAAATATAAAAATTATTGCTGTAAAACATACATAAAAATGTATTTAAAGCTGTTTTAAAATTAGAAAAAAAATTATACGAAAATAAAATTGGCATCGCTGCAAATCTAATTTTTTAAATTGTAAAATGACGTAAAAATGGTCTTTGTCTGATAATATGCTTCGAAGTTATTGACGCTGAACTTTCAGATTTTTTATTGACTTTTAATTAAAAATCCAACTAAAATTTTGGATGATAGGTTCATAGGGATAACATATCACTAAAAAATAATTACTAAACTTAAAATATTTACTTAACTCAAAATAGTTAAATCCAGGCCCATAAAACTGTCCCATGTAAAGGGACAGGAAAGTTAAAAAAAAATAAATTTCATCTTGCATAACACGTGAAGGCTTTTACAATCTATAAAAATCACAGAAATTTTTGACTTAAAAATAAATGATTTGGTTTCTCATTTTCGAAATGAAATAATGAGCATATATAATCTTCCTCCAGCGTCTGTAAAGCAGAGTGGAGTCAAAAAATATCCCAGTCTTTTATATTTGCGTTATTGTCGGATACGAAATCCAACTTCTATTTTGGCATCTAGCAAATGAAACATGTTTTTAAAAAGTTCAAAATGGCGGAATTTATTGGTGTGTTTTAATAAAGGCGGAATTTATAAAGCTAAAGATAAATAAAAATTAATTGTGGGATTGTAAAATTAACATTTTAAAAAAATGCTGGATTGTGACAAAGGTTAATGAACAGAGATCTGAAATTGTTATGATCTTATATTTATACTGATTGATAATATTCTCATTTCAGCGAGAAGTTATTTATAATATTGATCTTTCATCGTTATTTTTATTTTGTATTTTATTCTGTTTGTAAATCACTGTTTATTCCAAACCGATTTTAGTGATTCGTTTTGAAATGAATATTCGTGAACGTTATGGATAAAGAAGATTCCACGTATTTCGTTTTGATCTGAGTGTTCTTGAACGTTATGGATAAAGAAGATTCCACTTCAAGGAACACAGAACTTGTAATATATAAGTCTTGTATATATTTATACCTAAAGTGTACTGCAGATTTTAATTTAATTTTTTTATTTCTTAAGCTCTCTAATAATGTTCATGATATTTTCTACTACAAATTTTGTTACTTAATCTGTAAAACTCATATTTCAGATATTGTTAAAAGGATAACAACTCATCCAGACTGTCGCATCTTTTAGAAATAAAGATAGAAATAAAAATTGAAGTTCGTGGAAATGAATTCGAGATAAATATGAATTTTTTTAGTCTCTTAACTTAGGTTTAAAGCTGATTGTCATATTCTTTTCATTCTATCTAAAATTTGAAGATCATCCATTAAGTGATATATTTCCATCACTAAGCCATTGAATTGAAACTGAATTTTGTACATTAATCAGCCATTATCAATAAAAATTCATTAATGTGTTTTTAATATATTATATATGCTTTTTGAGAAATATCACTGAAAATAGTTAGTAGCCTTTTCTAATATACTAAATACTTAAAATGCAAAATTAACCCAAATTAAATAAATAAAAGTGAAATTATAATTAGATGTTATGTTATGAAAATTCAAATAACAAAGCAAATTTTGTTTCATATACTGATCATAAATTTTATGGCGAATAAGAAAGGATTTAGGGGAAAATTTGTTATAATTAACAATATGTTTAATGTTGTATTAATTTGAACTTATGCTTTCATAATTAGAAGCAATTGTTTGGTCGTTGGTTTTGCCATGCCTGTTACATGAAAATATTATTAATAAAATAAAATCCCTATGAATCGATCTTCCTTTAAAAATATCATTCTAAATAAATAAAAAAAAATCCGGAATTTTGAATTTTCAGTAGATAGACCTACTGAATATCGAATAAAATTTCTAAATATCCAATAAAATATTCGCATTAAAAACTGTATACATCTATTTCTATCAAAAAGCGATAGTTGATTCCATCATATGAAGGAATTCAAATTAAGTAATAAACTTCTGTGATGCGAGTTGCAAGAGATCTTTTCGTAAAGAAGTTTGTCATTGATGACGATATTTGGATTTTGTATCCTCCGGTGAAAATGCATTTGGTTTAAGGACAATATATTTTCAACTGTCGCGACTTGCAACCAAAGAATTGCCTATTTTCCCTGCTACCTGTTATTTTCCCATTTTTCGGTTACTCAAGGTGAAACATTAATTCCACTAAATGTTACAATCAGTTTGATAAATTAAAAGCAGCTATAGCATTTTAGATTTTATATATATATAAAAAAAACAGAATTGGCGAATCAACGAGACATTGGTTTCCACCAGAACGATGAAAAACTGCATTTTACAGTTATAATTTAATTGGGAATCTCTATCGCATCACCCGAATTCCCCAGATCTTGCACCATTAAATGATTAGTTATTCCTGTTATTAAAATAAATTATGTCTACAATAAACAATTCCAGTACATATGAGAAGTAAAAGCACATTTGTAGGAGGAATATATCGCGAGCAAGCCACAACTTGGGAAGAGGGAATAATTAGACTTTTCAAGAAATGGAAGAAAGCGAAAAAGAACGGACTGTTGTTATATAACGCATTAAATCAACCATAAACAACAAATATTGTGTAATCATTTCGTATGATAAAAAGAAAGAAACTTATGGGACACACTGAATGAATTGATGAAAGTAGAACACTTAAATCAGTTTGCGTGAAGAAATGAGAGAATTTGAATAAGTGAATCGTGACTCTAGAAAGTGATTCATAAATGGAATGGAGCGGTGGTGTACTCAAAATACCTAATTTCAATGGAATACTAGCATTTATAGAAGGGTCAGCTGAATAAGCTTTCAAATTTAGAAACAGCAGTATTTCGCTTATTTTTCTTCAAAGGCATTATAAAGACAAATTGATTTTATTTTATATGATGAATATATGAAAGGCATGATTCATGAAATTTCCGTTTTTGGTATAACTGAAATTTTTTCCTTCCACCATTTTTATTCACTTTCATTTGAATTGATTTGTTTTATGTAAGTAAATTTGGAGTAGATTTTACAGCCTCTTTTTATTGTGACTGAATTTTGAAATTTGGCTCATTAGCGTGTTAGATAAAAATGCATGATGTTTTCAGACCTTCATTACCAACTATTCCATTAATTTAATTAAATTTTGGCTCCATGTGAGTAGCGCCATCTGGTAAGGATTTGAAGATTCCGTAATATTTCTAATAATGAATTGTAAATTAAATATTGAAAAAATAGAAAAAATTAAAGTAAAAGTATGTTTTACTTTTTAATATTAATTAAAAGTTTACTAATTAATTTTTATAGAACATTTACTTTTATTAAAACGTTTGTTAATTTTAGAATAATTTTTAATCTGAGTACATGATTCTTTGGTAGAATACTATTATCAGTTGCATTTTTTCCATCATTTATCATCTTCATAGCTACCAAGTTTTCATTTGCAAACAGGAATGTCGATGAGCAGATTTTAATTTTCCTATATTTTTCTTTCTAATAAATATGATTGACTTATTCTTACAAACTCATTTTCAAGACCTGTAAAGGAGAATCAGAGCAGTACAGAAAAATAAATATTAGATTTTCGAAGAACAATAGACTTTGGTTGTAATGTTCACAGATGTAATGATTAATTTGCTGTACTGATCAAAATAGAAATGAACGGATAATTCCGTATCAAAATACATAGAAAATTCACTCATTCTAGTGATCAATAATTCGTTTATACTGATCAGTTTTCGATGTCCAGGAGGTATGGCATGGAAGTTTTACTGGAATAGTTTAGGAACAATCAGGTCACGTTTTTGGCATGGAAGTTTAGAACCAATACTGATCACTATAAACGACAAATAATCCTGATTCCATTAAAGGTAAGATAATCCTGATTCATAATGAAGATAATCCTGATCCATTGAAAACTCTGTAGACCCTTCCAAAGAAGTTTGTGAGGTCTGGTTCAACGTTAAAACGGAAAGCAAAAGGAACAATTCATCATGCAAATGAATTGAAGAATTGACATCATATAGAATGAGGCAACATGACAATGAAGAAGAGTAAGTAGAAATATTACCATCAATCCACGAAGGTCTGCAATTGCTCTAAGTTATTCCCGTAGTTCTACTCCACGTAATTTTCTTTCCGGATAAATAATTTACTTACAGGGCAACCATTTTCACGTTCTGAAGAAGTGTAACAACGAAGATACTGCAAGTTTCAGTAAAAAGAACTTGTAAATCTACATTCATATTCTTGTGCCAATGGTAGTAAAAATGCGTCATTGCTCACAATTGTTACTTAGAATGAAAAGACAATTTAGCAGATTTCGCAATAAAATTAGTTCTAGAACTTTTTGCATTTACTAGAAAAAAAATCTTTTGTTTTTTTCCTCATGGAAAAAAATCTCTATTGTTCACCATTTTCATAAATACCATATTCTTGATGGATGGGGAACTCTCTCTCACTTTATTTCCTATTTTACCAAACTAATCTACATAAATCAGATAATCTAATCTTACTTAAACCAATTTAGCCTCCGTATTTAGTTTCAAAAAGCAAAATTAATTTTTCGGGATATAGAGGGGTAAATATGAGAAAGACCATACAGGTTTACTGACAATATTGTAAGTTTAAAATGGGAAAAATAGAACTTTTTGTTGACAATCCGTGTTCCTTAAAAAATTAGCATTAATTGCCCATAAACATACTGCCAAATAACTTTTCAATTTTCGTAGTTAAGGATTTCTAAACCAGTACCTGAAGATCATAAGATTATATGCCCAGTTTTACTTCTCCGGGCCCCCTCCCCCCCCCCCAAAAAAAGCTACATCTTCTCCGGCATGTATACTCGATAATAATCTTACAGAGAAATAAAGTCCACTACGAACAAAATAATTAATCATAGCCATTTTGAAACAAGCAATCATCCAAATGATCTAATGTAAAAAATTATTTTGATACGAATCCACTAACTGAAAAATGTAATAAATTTGATCAGACTTGTCTTATTTTTATTTCAAAATTCTGCTTCAAAATAATTTTGTTCTGACATATAAAGAAACACGGATAAATGAATTTCGAATATCTGAAATTACTACTCTAAATAAACAGATCAAGTAAAAAAAAAAAGAAAAGAAAAATATGAAATTCATTTTAAAAATATGTAAAAAAAAAATCCCTTTACAAAAGTCATTCAAGTCGTCGAGTTTAATTTGCTTCAGAATGTTCGATTTTAAAAATAAATTCCATTTCAAATTTTGTTTCAGTTAATGTTTGCTAATGTCGACGATTTCTATCTCTCACTCTTTTTTTTTTTTTTTTTTTTGTTCGTCATCATCTTGAAACATGTTTGTTTGAAACTTGAGTTGAAATTCCTTTTTAACTTCAAATACAGAACCGCTCGTATGAGGAAAAAAATTATAATGCAACTTCTTTTGATGAAATAGAATTTAAATATTTGAGAAAATTCTTGTTGCTCTAAACTATTAAGGCTGAAAACTAATATAGTTTAGAATTAGCACTAGAAATGAAAATGTTTTCATACTCCCCATCCCCTTTTCTCCTTTGTGAAACATTCTAGAATTTTTCCCTCGGTTTCTTTAGATGTTGAAAATATTTAAGAAGAAAGTAAAAATGATTTTTAAAAGCAAATTTCAATAGAATTTGTTTGCAATGGAATAATTTTTGGCTGTATCATTTTTTTTCTGCATTTCTTTAAGTCCCCCCCCCCCTTTTTTTCTCTTAAAATAAAATGAATGCTAAAGAGGATTGAGTATTATTCATAAGTATCAAATATATGTAATTATTTAAATTTGGTACATATAATTCTGTTACTAGCTATAATTGTGTTGGTGTATACTTTTTATTTTCTAGTAAAGGAAGTCTAAACAAAAATTCGACCTCCAAAGACTTTTATCGAATGTTGAACGTAATCCATTTAGAAGAAGTTTTTATCTCTGACTGTCCGTATATAAGTTGACATCATAATTACAAACAAAGAAAGATGGACTGATAAAATTTGGTACAAGCATTTAATATTTTAAGTGTAGATACATATAGAATTTGGAACAGAATTCGTTAAACAGTTGACTATCTGTCGGCCTATTCATTTGCACGCATAATATCTGAAAGACCGAGCTTGGCAGGATTTTTTTTTTTTTTTGTAAAATCGCGTTTTTTTTGGGGGGGGGAGAAAATATTTAAATACGAATCGCATACTGATTACATATGAATATTTTTCAATCTTAACTACATATAAACTGGTCATTTAAATAAAAAAATTCATGAATGCACTTAGTATAATATGTTATTTGAAACAATCTGTTATATTGCAGTATTCATTTTATTGTTTATCTATTCATATATATATATTCTGAATGTAAAATCGCATTTTTTCAGGAAAGGCAACCTTAACTTCAAGAAGAAAAACCTTACTTAAATATTTAAAATTTGGTACGTGATCTGAAATAGTAATTGGTAAAATTTGGTACTTGATCTAAAATAGTAATTGGTAAAATTTGGTTCTTGATCTGAAATAGTAATTCGTAAAATTTGGTATGTGATCTTACTACAATAGTATTTCTGTGCCAAATTTTGCTTCCATTCCTTTAGGCATCCATATTACTTATTCATTATTGGTGTAATTGTGTATTAACTCCATAGCCAAAAATCGCCAAAGATTACACCCTAATAGATTCTTTCGTAACGATTATTCGCCAACGGCATTCTTTTGAGGATACGCAAGTACATTTGTTTCAATGTGCGAAAAAGTTCAGGGAAGACCACTCTCTCTTGTTTATTTCAATTCTAATGAAACTCTATTTTAAATTTCAATGTTCTTCACGTTTATTATTATTTAGTAAAAAATTAATTCCCAAATACTAATATAAATTTACGACTTCAAAAAATAGATCAAAAGAAATATTTTGTAATCGATTTTTTTCATCTGTTTCAATGCATGGCGCATTTTGTGTTTAGCTTGTAGTAGAAGTATTGAAGAGAATCAAGTATATATCTTTAACTTTTCGGTTAACTATTTGAGTTTACAATTTACAATAAATATCTACTTACTATTTTGGTGTCGTTACGAATTTGTACTATTCCTTCCTTGTATATCTCAGTCTTATAACAAGAAAGAGTGTTTTATAAATATATCCACCAAATGCTGAATGGACGGCAAGTCAGTGACACTCAAACTTGACGACTATTTGAAAACAACAATGAAGGAGATAATCTCCTTAGAGCCATTAGGGTAATCTGCATTAGGGTTCGAGTTCCAACATTTGTTATAGAACATTGGTTGCCCCGTCAAGGGATCTATAAAAACCGAGGTGTACAGATGAGATTGGTCTGCCAAGCTGAATGAAGGGAGCACTCGAGCAAAGGCTTTTTTTTGGAATGTTGAACTCCAGCAAGTTCTTTATGAGCTTGTTTTGTTGCCTGTTAATGAATAATAAATTACTACTACTTCTTGGCGGCTTGCCCTTTCCTATATATATCGAATAATTTCGTGCTAAAGCTGACTGACACTTTTATGAACTATTTAATTGGCATTTGTACCTGGAGAAAGCGCACTTTTATACATATTGTTGTTCGGCAAAATATTGAATGACTATCGGACTTGCCGTGTAATCTTGATTTTGATCCATGTCACATTTCCTTTGTTTGCCCTTTTGAAAACGAAACTATTTAACACATTCATGTTAGTTTTGCCGGCGTGCTGGCATACGGGTAGCGCGTCTTCCCCGTGATCTGGACGTAATGGATTCGAGTGCCGGTTTGGGCATGGTTGTTCTTCTGTTGTTCTATTTGTGAGATGTGGGATTGTACCCTCCTGTAAAAAGTGGTTGTGCAAGCGAATGAGTCATGCGTCAGTAGCAAAGTCGTACTCTTGGCCCTAGTTGGCGCTACTAAAAAAACAAGAGACGCTCCTCCAACGGTCTAAATCGCTGTCTTCGTAACAGCGGGCTTGTCCATAGCAAGTGCCATAAGAAACAACAACAACATGTTAGTTTTAAAAAATGTAGAGATGGTTATCAAGAAGATAGGTTTCTGATACAGGAAGTCATGTTGTCTTCATTATTTTTAGAATATGGTACAGTTTAGCTTTTTATTTAATTAATTTCATATAAAACTATTATTTAGAATTTATCCGCATTTCTTTTTTCCTGTTTTTGTTGTTTTAAAATTTGGTAAATAATGTTGAAAACTGCTTTTATTATTACTACTTACGTCTCGCAGTTAATAGTAAATATGATTTGAAAAAAAATATTATAATTCTTATAATCTAACTTCGTTAAAGTTGTTTGTATTCATTTATCGCTCCACTTCAAAAATGGATGGAACAGTTAGTACTATGGAGAAAAATTCTGTGGCAGTATTTTGGACAAAATTTCGAGTTCTCTTTCTTTATAGATATTTTCAGTTCTAAATTTTCCATGTATTTATTATACTAGTTATATAAATTTTATATTGCTCATAAAATTTTAACATGTTTCACCATATATGGATTTTAAAGGAGAAGCAATTTTTCTTTAGAATTCTTTTTTAGTAATTATTCTCCTAATAAGTAATTCCTTTCTTTCTCTACTTTTCTTTCTTTCTTCTCTACCTTTCTCTTAGCCAAAAACTAATGTGGAAGAGGGAAAAATTTCTCTAGTATTTCATTTGAGTCACTTGCAACGAACAAGAAGGAAACAAAATCCCTCTAATACTGTATTAGTATCAATTGCAAGGAAAAGGCAAACTGACGTAAGAAGGGAAAAAATGCCTCTGATACTGCATTTGAATCAGCCGTAAGAAAAAAGGCTAATCTGACCTAAGAAGAAAAAATAATCCCTCTGATACTGTATTTGTATTAGTCATAAGAAAGATATTGATCTCACCTAAGAGAAAAAATTTCACTGATACTGTATTTGTACTAGTCGTAAGAAAAAAGTTAACAATTTTAAGTGAAAAAATCCTTAATTAATGCAATTATATTAGCCATAAAGAAAACATTATCAAGTCTTAAAGGTGGAAAGTACCTTTTTTTACTGCATTTATACTAGTCGCAAGAAAAAAGCAAGCCTCTCCTGAGGTGAAAAAAAAAAAACTCCCTTTGTTATTGCATTGCATTAGTTACAAGGGAAAGATTAATTTTATTTAAGAAGAGAAAATTCCTCTTTTATTGAATCTGTACTAGTCGTAAGGAAAAAGTCAATCTGACCGAAAAGAAAATTCCACTTTTATTGAATCTGTACTATTCGTAAGGAAAAAAAATCAATCTGATCGAAGAGAAAAAATCCATTTGTTACATCTGTATAAATTGTAAGGCAAAATGCCAACCTTACTGAGGAAGAAAAAAAAAATCCCTCTGTTACTCCATTCATACCAGCCGTAACGAAACACGTTTCCCATATGAAAATGAAAATTGTTGGGAAAAGGACAAGACTGAACCACAAATTTCCATCGAAAATAATGGATCATTTGGACGCTTTTGGATTATATTTATACCAGGTAATACACCAATATCAGACAGATATTTCCGTGTGAGACATCCCGATTGGAGACAAAGTCCTTTTCCACTGTACGTGCGAATGACAGATGGCATGAAACATTGTATAAAGAAATCATCAACCAGTTATCATCTGAATGGAATGCATTGAATGATATATGATTTTATAAGAGCATGTCCAACAGTTGTTGTTCCAGGTGGTGTTATGCAACTGAGTGCCTATTAAAAATCACGGATGTGCCTTGTTTCGCATACTGGTCGCATACTTGCGACCTTGTCAAGGTTATTTCTCGTATATCATCAGCTGTTTCGAGAATGTCCACGACACCAGAAGTTTGTTCTGGAAGAGAAACTGGATTATGCACCGCTGCAAGATGCTCTAATTAAAATAAACGATATTTAGACTAACCAAGATTCTCCAATAAATTGAAATACAGAAAATGAATTAGAGATTGAAAAGTGGAAAATTCTTTAAAAGTACCATGGAAAATGTTTTAAAACATTTTTATCGTCATTCTATAGAATAATTCGCAAGTTTTATGCCAAAATCCTTCATAACTGGAAATGCATAATGAACTATTGTTGATAATGAACTATTGTTAATATACATAAAAGTATTTAAAAAGTTTTATAATAAAAATAGATATAAATTATATTAATCATCATAGTTTGGTCTATTAAAAGCAATTAGTATGAAAATTTAAAGTCCATTTAAGAAGAATATTCTAGGAAAAAGATTTAGGAATATTCACACGATGTACCCGGATATAACAATATAATGTGCACTAAAGAACACTAAATGCTATGTAAATGCTATAATAGTTTTCTATTATTCAATATTTAACAATGTTTAGAAAAGACCGAAAATTTAGAAAAAAAAATAATGTAAAATTTTTGCACAAATATATTAGGTTTATCTTAGTAATCCATTATAATTCAAAAAATGTGTTGAAATATTTTTTTACGAATAAATTGAATGTTTCATAATACTGCACAACACTATGTAAACGAAATTGCAAAATCTTGCAATAGGGCAAGCGAATTTGCAATAATACACAACATTGCGAAAACTATATTGTAAATTTTAAGTTTAACAACAGCGACTGATGTTAAGATGGAAATTTTGTAAATTCTGAATATAATAGTATGATAATCCTCTTTTAATTATGTTACGTTTTACCTGAAGCTAATAGATAACCTTACACATTATTAAATATCTTAGATTTGATTCTTTGTCCCAATTTTATAAAAAAACTATATCACCCTTTATTTGTCCGTCCAAAGTTAGTTAAAATTTTCAATCCTAATTTTATCTAATTAGTTATAAATACTAAGTAATTGTAATAATAATTATTATTTTAAAAAGACTTACTACCTATAATCCTAAAAAAATGCCTTTGAAAAATTCTGCAATCAATTTTTGCTATATATAGTATAAAAAGTACCAAATTTATTCTGTTTAATCAATTTACTAGGTAATATGGTGAACAACCACTTTTACTAAGAGCTCTAATGCTGAGTACGTCTGAGAGCTCTAATGTTGAACTCTAATGTTGTTAATGTAATATTTGCTTCATGAACGTGTTGAAACCTTAATGTTCGTAAAACACTCCCCCCCCCATCCTTATTTCAAAATAAATAAATAAGTAAATAACTGTGCAGAGCTTCAGAAAAATAATAACTTTCTTATTGTTCTATATTTTGAACCGTAACCATTTTTGAGCAGAACTTCCTTAATTTATTCCAACAGCAAATCCTAATTACGAGGGGAAAATCTCTTTTTCTTTAGCTTAAAATGATTTTCTTTCACTCAAAATAGTAAAAAAAATAATATAACTAAAACTAACAGTTTAAAATTAGATAAAGAGATGCATAACACTGCGTACCGACCCGTATTTCTTAAAAGGCACTGCACCAGCTGAACGAATCTCGCTATTTAGCCAGTCTAATAGACAAAAGATAAAATACTAGAATCCCAATATCAGGTTATAAATCAGGTAATAAGAGAAATTATAAAGTAAATGAAAAAGCATCAAATATCTTTTAAAGACTAATAAACTGGTAATGTATAAAAGGAAAAGTTTTAATTATTTTCAAATTGATAATTAAGTGAAATTTACTAATAATAGACAAAGATATCATGCAATATCGGAAAAGAATGTTGCGCGATATCAAAAAATATATTATACAATACTAGAAAATATACTATTACAACATTGGAATTCATTATTGAATAATATAGAAGAATTATATTTTACGCTGTTTAAACATAGTAATGCAAATATTAAACAACGAACTTTTTGAAACGTGACATTATAGAACATGTACCTGGATATAATACGTAATAAAAACCTACACGTCTATTATATAACAAATGTCTCGAGTGGTTTTCTATAAAAATATCTCAAATACATTCAGCAAACTTTTTTTTTTTTTTTGCAAATGGAAAAACACTGATTTATGGTACACTAGTTATTTGATTGTTACAGAAGCTTTTTGATTGCTCACGACTGATGACTAACGCTGGCAACTTCAGAAGCTATTATCGGATAAAAGTTATTTTTCGCCACTTGAAAATGAAAAAAAAAGTAGCTTTATGATATATTTTGAACTTGCATACAGATAAAGATATTTAATATATTTAATCAGTGAACTAGCGTGCAAATAATAATTAATCCTGTTCACAAAGCAGTGTACAATATCATCCAAACTGTAGAGGAATTGTTTAGGCGCCTCATGCGGAGAAACTTCAAGTATAATCTAATTTTGAACACATGTTCTCTTGATAATAAAGTTTCTATTTCTAAAAGAAAAAAAAAATTCTTTGTTGGTCAATAGAGGGGAGAAACGGTGCTAAAGTGCAAATGTTTGTTTATTTTTTTAATAAGTATCGGCAACAACTTTTACGAGAAGTTATTAAACTACATGTGCGTTACTACTATCATGTTCCTTACTTAACAACTGCAATCACAATGTCTCTATGTATTTTATTTAATTAAATTTCTTTCCACTTCACCGCATAGGTTTTAATGTCTTCAAAACATAAAAACATTATTTGAAAGTTTGCAAAAGTGAATATTGTAGCAAACTGTTACTTGCCGAAATTCTTGAGTGCAGGTAAATACATTGTCGTTTTTTTAGTAAAAATAATTTGAAGAGAAAGGCTAGATAAACTAAAGTTATTGTCATAGCTCTGACATCGCATTTTAAGGAAAAATCGCTTATTGTACTCATATAGATATAAGATTTTCACATGCTTTCAATTTTATAAAAATTACTAACACTGTGACACCGTTTTATCCCTCTCTTCAAAATATGAACCTTTAAAATCGAAACTTGTACTCTATAGTATATATGCTCAAAATTTGGCTGTAGTTCAATTTGAAACTACTTCATTAAGAGAAGATCTTAAGCCTCGGGCAATCACCATAGTTTACATCAAAGATACCTAGCACTCCACTGCTAAATCTGATTTTAAGACTTCCAAAGTAGGTAAGCTGATTAAATTGTCCAAAGCATTAAATATTCTATAAACAGCCAGAATCCACCGAGCTGGCAGGCAATGTACAGTCGAGTAAACATCCCTTAACATGTCTCGAATTATAAGTTTAAGTCCCTTTTTATCATGGTAATGGAACACCATACTCAGTTAACCGAGTTGGTGAAAATTTTATGAAAAGAACTTTTTACGGTAAGCGATATTCGAACAAGAAATTTTGACAAAACTCCAGGTTTCAGACATCTTTGAGTCAGAAAACTCCTTTTTAGAGTCACGTCTGTCTATATATGAACATATAAATCAAAAATATTTTGAACTAGACAGATAAAGTTTGGCATACAGCTCTCACACTAAATATGTAGATTCTGATCAAATTTGAACGAAATTCATTAAGAAGTGGTCTCTCTGTTTAGTTGTTCTAATACAAGCAAATATGATTACTACAAAAGGAAAAGAGCAAGATAAAATAGAATTTAATACACAGATTTAGCATTTAAAATGGAGATTTGTGTCAAAATTCGAACCTAATCAGTAAAGATGTTTATTGTCTATCGGGTCGTAATTTTGAATGTATGTAAACGCAAGTATACCTGGTATATGATCATGTGGGAACGATAGTATTTTTGTGCCAAATTTGGTTTAATCCGCCTGAAAAAAGCGTCTAAAACACATATTCAGTTTTCTGTTCCTTATGATTTACTGCATCCCAGCGATTAATCGCCTAAAACCACCTAAGATCACACCCTAATAAGATGTTTAGTAACTGTTGTCTATCAAAAGCACCAGAATTCATTCTTTATTATACTAAGGATCACATAACAATCATGTCTACCAAAAGCACTAGAATTCTTTCTTATACTAAGGATTACATAACAATCATGTCTACCAAAAGCACCAGAATTATTTATTATACTAAGGATCACATAACAATCATGTCTACCAAAAGCACCAGAATTCTTTATTATACTAAGGATCACATAACAATCATGTCTACCAAAAGCACCAGAATTCTTTATTATACTAAGAATCACATAACAATCATGTCTACCAAAAGCACCAGAATTCTTTATTATACTAAGGATCCCATAACAATCATGTGTAGGTCTCTGAAAATAATTATCTGGGAATTCGTGATGTTCACAACTTTACCTAAGGTCCAGAATTTTATGCTATAAGGGGAAGGTGTATAGCAACTTTATTAGAGAGCATGTGTGAAATTTTAGTAAGATCGTTCCCACTGATTAGGATTACTGATAAGAAACAGTCCATTAACAAATAGGAAAATCGCATTAATGAATATTAAGCCTGCAGTGAATGGTCATATTATGAGGAATCTACTCACTCAAATTTCGGTTATTTCTTGCAGTCTTATGAACTGAAATTATTTAATCCTGGATTGTAAAATTTCTATAAATATAATATCAATAAACGCCGCAATTTACTTTCCCCTGAAAAATGATTCTGAATTAGTTTGAACGCATTATTGATTTTGGGGAACAGAAGAGATATTTCGAACTATCTCCGAAATAGTTAACTTTTTGGAGTTTTCTCATGTAATTTTATTTTCAGTTGTCTAAGAATTTCAAAGAAAAGAAAAATCGAGGAAATGACAAAATATTGAGCAGAAATCGCTTGTGAGTCGAAGAGATGCCGGATGATTGACACAT
>JAPMOR010007788.1:0-13935 GCA_026543865.1 Argiope aurantia | reverse complement strand
TCATATATTTAAATCCCTAAACTTGAAAGAATAATCCTCATAAAGGTAGTTTCGGAGAATTCATTTCATTCAAAGTTTCGGTATTAAAATTCTCATTAAAAGTAAGGATATCTAATTTAAAATTTATATACTGTTTGCATTAGTATATCGATTTTCTATCGTATTCTTGAATGCACAGAATATGAAAGAGTAATTACAAATGCATTAAAGATTACATCAGGATCGAGTATAATGCTTGATAAAAATGATTGTTTATCTTGGAAAAGTCTATTCACATTTTTTTTAAATATGTTTGATCAAATATATTGTCCGGGACTTTTATTATAAGAAATATAAAAACGTGATTAATGTAACAAAAACATGTTTGTAATTACTGCTTAGAATATGGAATCTCTATTTCAGTAGAAATAAAGGTGTTCTCACATTTTCGTTTCAAAAGATTTTAATAAAAAGACATTAAAAATTATTGAATAGAAAATTGATTAAAAAAGGATCATTCCATTAGTACATAAAACTTTATGTTTTGAAAATAGTAGGGGAACAAAAAGTATTAAGGTTTTTCTTTCATATTATTTTTAAGAAACTCTTTGCAATTCTTTTGGTACAAGTTTTTTTTCGGAATAATATTGTTGATTTATTTTGCATTAGTTATAAAAATGTAAGGGGATTTATCCATGTTAAAAATTATTGTATGAGTAAATTATTCAGTAACGTTCTACAACCTTATATCTTTTGCCCTATCTAATAAATCAAATTAAAAACTTAAAAAGAATTATTTGTTTATATAAAACAGATTTCGTTGAAATTTTCAATATATATATATATTCTTAAAATTTAATACGGATCTAAACTTTAGATACTAAAAAATTGATTAAAATATTTCATTTATTTCATAAATTTTAATTTCATATGATACTTTATTCCCTTATATAAATAATAAATGGTCGTTTGTCAACTCAAATGTTTCAAGCTAAATCTAAAAATTTTGTTTTCATTCAATTATCTCCAGATGGAAGTTAAATCCAGATAAATTATCTCCAGATGGAAGTTAATCCCTAGCTCTAACCAATATCGATTTAACTATTTTTTTAACTAATTTTATTTGAAAGATTATGACATCTCTATAAGTCATAAAGAGTGCAATTTTCTTCTGCATCCCACCTTCGGAACTTATCACAAAATACAATCTTGATACAACCACAAGCTTCAACAATTCGACCAATTTCGCCAATTAATTTTGCAAATTTGAGCAACCATCTAAGAAATTATCAATGTTCACCTTTGAAAGCATAATTTCCAACCATGCTTTTCTTCTGGTGTGACAAGATATGATTTACCAAAGCTACTTAAAAACACTTAATTAGCACTATCGATAATAGTCGGTGAATTGCAAGTCACCGAAGGTGGCTAGTATACATGATTCTTGAATAACTTGAATAATAAATTACATAAATATTGCTATAAATATATAATAAAATTAATTCATTTTTTTTAAAAAAATATTAAGTCAATGGTGCTTTAGAATCACTTTCAATATCGTTTTCGATGCAAGCGAATCATCACATAAAGTCTTTTTCTCTATACTGTTCCCTCAACATTATTTGAAATTGTACCAGATCTGGTACAAGGCAGCACAAATGTATTATAAAATTGATGAAATAACAAAAAAAAAAAAAAACCGACTCAATTAAAAAGGTTTCTCTGTTCTGAGTAATTTCAGAAGGTAATTGCAATGAGCTCTTTCATTTATTTATTTTTTTATATCCTGCCGCCATCTGCGCTTAGAAAGACTGATTAAAAACAAAGCAAGTAAAACCCGAAGCAAAGCATTTCAAATGAAAGAACTTTTTTTTTCCACATAAACTTCTTTGAAATGGAAATTTAAGACAAGAAACAAAGTTAGACACATTTTATTTCTTTTATTAAGAAAGAACAATTTGCAATACAATTAGAACATGTGTTTTCTTTTCCGCCTTCATTTTTTAATTTACCAAAAGAAATATATTTCTGTATCCCACTGACTGCTAAATTTTTTCTTTGTTTATATTTAAGCTAAAATTATCATGTAATGGCATGTTTACGCATTTTTTTTTAATCATTGAAACAAAATACAATGGAAAGGAAAATTTTCGCTAAGTACATTTACTGGGTAAATAAATAATCAATTCTATGCTCTTTAAAACTGATTTTTTTAAATTCTAATATTATTATTTCACTTTATCTTAAGATTTATATTATTTAAGTTGTTAAATAACTATTCTGAATAAAAATATATTTGTTTTAGAATTATTCATTACATACTACTTTAGCTGACGTTAAAACATATTTATTAATTATTTTAAAACCTTAATTTGGGATTTATTTTTTCAAGTTAATTTATGAAATGCAAATGAAATTTATCTTATTTCACAATAATTATTGCATTTTTACATTTGATTATTTAACATTAATAAACAAGAAACAAAATGTAATTGAAAGGAAAATTTTCTTTAAGTACTTTCACTGAGGTAAATAAATAATCAATTCCATGTTCTTTAAAACTGATTTTTTTTTAAAAAAAATTCTAATATTATTAGTTCGCTTTTATATTTCCAGGACCCAAATAGCCTAATTGGGCCCGAGGAAAAACTTCTTTGGGGGCCCCCCTGCTTCACTACTTCAGTAATGAAGAACCGTGTATAAAACTTGTCTATCGTATTTTTCATTAATTAATTCAAAATGCTATTTAAACTTAAAACTATATTATAAAATATAGATTTTTTTTTGTGTGTGTTCATACGATATATTAATGAATATGCTAACATAAAACTGATGAATTTTACACTGTACTGATATTTTTTAAAAAAAAAATCATTAAAGAAGGAAACATAAAATAAACTTTCTTCGATTTGGGTCCCCCTTCTGATGTGGGGGACCTGGACAACTGCCCCGTATGCCCCTGCCTTAATCAGGCTCTGCATATTATTTAAGTAATTAAATAACTTTTCTGAATTAAAAGAATTTTATTTCAGAGTTAGTCATAATATGCAACCTTAGATAAAGTTAATGCATATTAATTATTTTTTTAAAGCCCTAGTTTATGTTTTTTGATAAATAAATTGATAAAAAAAAGATTAAATTGATCTTAAATCATATAAATTGTTAAATTTTACAATTAATTGTTCAATTTAAATAAAAAAATAAATTTTAAACTTCAAAAATAAAAAAATAAATGAACTTTTTTCAAAAAATTCTGACGAAGATAACAATTGTAGACATTTTAAATAAAGGAATGCATACCTTTATTGCTAAAAACAGCTAAAGAAGTTTAAACTTGTTACTATTTTTATGATCGACCTTGTATTTAAATTTGAAAGCATTTTCATGCACTTTTCTGTTTGTCAATATTTATCTAAAATTTAAAATTTAATTTAAAAATTTTCATTTTAACTTTTACAGATAATAAGTTGAATAACTAATTACTATTAATTAGGGAGCAAAGTAAAATTATCTTTAGTATTTTAGTGATATATATAATTTATCATGATTTTGTGACAGCTTTAAAATAAAGCCTTAAGCAAGGTTCACACGAGGCCAACTATTGCGCGCAATGAAATGTCACGCCTACTTCAGGAAGCTCACGTGACCACACTGGGACAATAGCAAATGGTTGTTCGTTGAGAGAACCATTCCTCATTGTCTCATTGGGGAATGATGTTCCTGAGTTAGGCGTGACATTCTATTGCACGCAATAATTGGCCTCGTGTGAAGCTTTCAGAGTATTGTGTCTAAAATATCATACTGATATAATTATTCTAAATGAAAATATTGCATCATTAAAGACACTGAATTGGTGCTCTAAGAACTATAATTCCATTCTCGTATGTATCTACAAAATTGTGCAAACTGCTATTGGAATTAATATCACTTTTTTTAAAATTGGTATTATATAATTATTACAATGTCAATATGAAAGCAATGAAATATTATTTACTTCAATTCTCAGTATGTAAAACGTTATTGTACTTTAAAAATTTATTTTAGCGGGAGGAGAGTTTCAACAAGTAATTGAAATATTCTACAAATATAACGGATACTTCCTAAATTTTAATTCGTCCTTAAAACCTATTAAACACAAATGTAAATTTATTTCTTCTCAAATTCTAAATCGTTATTTATCTTCATTTATTTTTGTTGTCCGGTTTGTTAAATCCTGGCAGATGTGATAATTTATTAGCAAGAGTAAGTGATAAACTTTAAAAGCTCACAATATGGAATAAAAATATTCGCCTAAAGGAGGCCACTTTTAAAACAAAAAATGGCTAGTGATTAATTTTATGCACTGTTTTATTTAAAAGCAGTTCCTATTTAAAAATTATTTCGGTTTGAATGCGTCAAGACATTAATTCCCATTTTGCCCATTAGACACTGAAAATATCGAGAATAAAATATTTTTTGATGATACAGAAAATGAAAAACTGATGTTATGTCGATGCATTATTTCATAAAGGGTTTCTTTTAATAGAAATGAATCATAAATCTCACAAATGGTGATACTATATCCCCGAAAAGAAAGATTTAAAGCAGATGTATGTGATATCATGTGAAACAGGTAATTAGTGTTATTTCAGTTTGAATACTTGGGGAATATTAAAAATTAAAGTGACAGAATTACCATTTTTTATCATAAAAATAATATTTCCTTCAATAACAACTATAATTCTCATCAACATAGACATCATTGGTCTTCTTAATAAAGGTCTTTTCTCAATACGGATGAAAAATTCTAGACATAATAATCAATCTATTTTCAGAGCTTTTACTTTCTCGTATAAGAAGTCTAGAAATAGTATGGTAATCGTCAAAAAAATTCTGTGGCTAAGATAAATCAAGAACCCTTTTGGCTAGACTTCCGAAATATGGCATAAGGTCTATTTGCAAATTATTATCAAATTTTGAGGAAAATATGTTCAGAATCAATGTATATATCTGGCTGTTCGAATATACATTAACACGATAACAACAAAATAGTGAAAGCTAGATAGATAAGATCTCTTTAGTGTAGATACCTGTCGGGAAAGGAAAAATTGAAACTAAGGTCTGAGCGTCAGTCGGTCTGTCTTTCAAGATATACACGATAACTAAAAAAAACAGTGACTTAAATATATCAAATTAGGTATGGAATTTTGTGACTCTAAGTGCACATTTTTATCAAATCTTTGTTTCAATCGATTGAGAAAAATGGGTATAATACTTGAATTTAATTTTTGGAAAAGTATTAACCGAATGCCTGGGATGGGATTAATAAAAAAACTCGCCAATGATGACACGATACATTCAATAAAAAAAGTAAATTCCCGCCAAAAGTTAATATTCAGTAACAGTTGGGCGCCAATATCATGAAAATCGTTCTAAGGCATTACAAGTTTATTCAAGAATATGCGAGAATGTTTTTTTTTTGGGGGGGGAGCTTCCACTGGTTTCAGATTTTTATTTTCAGTGTTTCACACGTCACTGTTTTTTGCGTTGTTGGCGGATTAAAGCAAGCAAATTCCAAATAAATTAGAAAGACAAAGAACTTGATGGACCCAGAAACTGTTCATCAAGTAAAATGAAGTCATACGAATCAATAATATTCAAATTAATCTATAAAATTAGACTGACTCATAATCTAATTAAAAGTTATCTCAAAAAATTATAGTCTCCCAACTCTAATCAAAACATAATAAAGATCCACAATTTATTTATTCTTAAGAAATGATAAGTAGGAGAACACTTTTTTCTACATTATGAGCTTCATTTGCGAAAAATATATTTATATATAATTTATTACTTGGATAAATTAATAATTTTAAAATACTATTCTTATTATAATTTTATACTAATTTGTTAGTATATCTTTGAGAATTTTTTATATATTATAGATTCACAGATCGTGTTTCACTACATAAACGGATATTTCAAGGAAGATTATACTTCATGGGTACTCTGATATATCAACAACATGAAGATATTATTATTTTTATTTCCCATATAATTATTATAGACACTAACGTCTTACATGAAGCAGTATCATCACTAAGCAAGATAATTTATAATTACAATTCCATTCTAACGAAATAATATTGTAAAATCTTTTCAATTCTTCATGGATTTTAAATATAGATACAATACTGATCAAAAAATATCAAGTTCATATTTTATGTTTCTAAACTCATCTAAAAGTAAACCTGTATTGAAAAAATTGTGGCTTAATGAATGTCCACGTTTAGAAATCTGTTTGATGCATAAATTACTGATAATTCAAACAACAAAAATTTAATAGAAATTAATAAATTTATTATTTTATTAAAATAAATTGAAATGAATGAAAAGACTATTTCATTCAAAATAAGCATAATTTAACAAAGAGTTCATTGAAAATACACAAAAGTACCAGAATCTATGAAAATATGAATAAATACTTATTAATATTCGGTAGCAGACACCAATTCAATTAATGGCATCTACGAGGCCCAGGGTTCAGTAGAATTTGGATGAGAGAATGAGAGTAAACCTGCATTGAAAAAATTGTGGCTTAATGACCACGTTTAGAAATATGTTTGATGCATAAATTACTGATAATTCAAACAACAAAAATTTAATAGAAATTAAAAAATTTATTCTTTCATTAAAATAAATTGAAATTAATGAAAAGACTGTTTCATTCAAAATAAGCATAATTTAACAAAGAGTTCATTGAAAATACACAAAAGTACCAGAATCTATGAAAATATGAATAAATACTTATTAATATTTGGTGGCAAACACCAATTCAATTAATGGCATCTACGAGGCACAGGGTTCAGTAGAATTTGGATGAGAGAAAGAGGAATCTTCTACCGTTCTTAATCGAGTTGGTAGAACTTTTCATCAGAATTCCTTGCATTTCTTTCTAAAAGACGACGCTTCGTCTTGGCCTATGCCCCCTCGGCTCGTCTGGGGATTTACTTGGTCAGACAAGGAGGGTCACGTGATAGCGAGATAACTGGTTTTGGTTTAGTTTAGTTTAGTTTAGTTTTATTAACGTCCCGTTTGAAGCAACACTAGGGCTATTTTGGGACGGACCTCGTCATTTTGAATCGCGGTCAGATGACGAGGACGACACCTGAGCTGGCACCCCCCTCTCCACACCACACCACACCAGCGGAGGACGTTTGGTCAGGACCGATTTAACGTGCAACAGACCCCCTTACACGACGGTTCTTCGATGGAATCGGGTCTCGAACCTGAAACCCTCCGATTCCGAAGCCGAGACCTTACCACCAGGCCTCCGCGGCCCCAAAACTGGTTTTGGATAGCTGCTTTGGATCATTAAGAATATGAAGCCATGATTTAAAAAATTGTGTGCATATAGATACATGATGTTCGCAAGGATATCTTCATATTAAAACGTGTCCAAGATTCCCTAAATGCACCACAGGGGATCCACGCTAGTTTAGAGACGCATCTCCAAATATAACTGATAGATAAGAAAAGACACCACTTTAAATGTTATGAAAATTTCAAATTCTTCAAAAATTTATTGATTATTACTGTAGTTACTTTTAATTCCGTTTATGATTCTTCCAAAAGTGCAGAATCGTCCTTTAAGTTCGACTCGGAATTTTAAATTCGTTTCTGACAACACTGGAAGAAATTATGTATAAAAACATAGATTTGACACTTCATGACCGGTATTGAATTCTGAACTTAGTTCTTTTATACACCATAAGATATACCCATTTTTATAAAATAGATTTCATTAACTGGTTAATGAAGTTAAGAAATTATTTTTTTGGTAAAAAAGATACTCATGTATTAACCACAACTATAGGCAAATCTCAAAGAAAGAAAGAAAAAAAAAACATTAATCGAAGAAGTCATTACGATTTTTCCAGCCAAGGATTAATTGCCAATAAAACCCACAAGATGTCAAATTAGTCTATTCATTACGTGTCATTATCCAATGACATGCAGCGAAGTTTAGATTTTGACAACGGTATGTAGTTAAAGCAAAAGTACGTTAGTATTGTACGGGTAATACACAAATAACGGCAAACATTATAAAATGAATAAAATTATTCATGTACAGTTTGATCAAGAAATAACAGGATGTGTTCGATGCCTTGTAGCGTGTTATGTACTGGATGAAATATAACAAAATTTGGCCACCATACACATTAAAGTATGCGGTTTTGATATATCAGGAAAAAATTAGTACCAAAAAACGCCTATAGGGAAAAGTCCTGGCGCTGCAAGCACATAATATGTGGAAAAAGAATACATAACTGCCAATGAAAACAGTAAATAGCAACACATCAAATAACAAAGAAAAACTTATTATAGCAACTTACAAATTTGGCACAAGGTGATCACCAATTTGATGTTCTAATAATTCCATGCGATGGTTTTAGACGGTGGCTCCTAGCATATAGGCATTTATTCGCCTGACATATAATGCTATTTGATATTTAAAGTTGGAATGTCAGGAACACGTCCTTGATACACAACGCCTTTCAAGTGAACCAGAACCACCTCACAACCAAAAATTGCCAGATTCAGATCAGTGTCATCAGTTAACGAATGTTATCTTATACGGATAAAATTTTAGGCCCTGACGCAATATCTTCTGCATCGTCATGAACGGGGAATCTATTTGTAGTAATATTGAACTGCACAGCTGGTAAGTTGCTTATTAACTATCACCTGATCTGTAACGACAGTTTCAACTTCTTCAACTTATTCCTGCTGGACAACTTTACGTCCTCGTCCTGGTTGCGCACCAAGAATTCCTGTTGTTTCAAATCGTTCAACCATTCTTCGTAAGTTAGTTGTCATCGGTCCTCTACGTAACTTTTGTAACCGTCGGTATTCACTAAGAGCAGCACTGGTGTTTTCATCCCGCTGATAAAACGGCTTGACTAAAAAGGCGCGTTCACGTAGTGGCAACGCAACTGAAGGGCGAATTCTTGCAGAATGACATACAACCCTTACTTTTGCCTTCGATATCGTGTTACAAATACCCGTATAAGCAAATTACATAATAAAGTTTTCGATCACAGCGCCAGGATTTTCCCTATCGATGTTTTTTGGTACTTTTTTGATAAATTGAAACCGCATATTTTAATGTGTGTAGTGACCAAATCTTGTTATATTTCGTACAGTACATAACACGCTATAGAAATCCGAACACCTCCTGTTATTTCTTGATCCCTGTATATCATGTCATGGGATATGTCTGTCTTTCATCGCACTATTTTTTATTTGTTTCTTATATAATGAAAAATTACTTATTTTAAGTGAATTCACATGTTATTGCCATAGTTTGTTTCTTTCATATTATACTTACTTTGTTTAGTTATTTTTCATCCTTATATTTTCTATTTGCCCATTTCATGCATTGTTTGGTAGTATTCACGTATCCTCTACTATACGTGTAAGATATTCATGAAAGTTCAGCGTGTATTATGGATTATTTTGATTTATATTTATTTCTGATCTATATTTATTTTTAAGATATATAAACTTTATGCTATTTTTACCAGCAATGTCTGAAACACAGTTCTTTTATGGAATCCCTAGACACTATCAACCGTAGTTGGTAATCTGAGAATCATTACGCCCTATATTTTTCCAAGGCATTGCATGCTAAACCTAGGTATTCTATAAAACAACAAACAATATTTAAATAAATTTTATAAAAAAAAGGAAACGAAAAACGTCAAACTTTTTATTGAAAATCAGGGCATTTTGTAAAAATGCAAATGTTTTTTTTTTTTTGAAAAAATAAGAACGGAGTGCTGTTTGAAATCTTTCATTAGAAATAATAATGATAAAGATACGTTGATAATAAACGAAGCTTACGACTGTCTTAGTAAAAAATAAAATAAAACATGAACTTTTTTTTTGCAAGAAGGAAAGAAAAATATCTATTTTTAACTCCATTTAATACTATTTTTAATGTAAAAACACAACCATAAAAAAGATATATTTCAAAATCTACTTAGGAAAGTATACATAGAAAGCATACAAGAAATAAGGCTATTAAACGAAGGTATATTCTAAAAAATAATATATTAAGGAAATCATTAACAACAGGACAACTAATATTTCTGATGAACCTGTTTATCCCCAAAGGCAACTAGTAATAAATATTAAGAATTCATCTTTTTCATTATGACGATAGTACGAAAAATGCATATTAGCGATCAAATGCTATCTAAGCAATAAACGGTATAAGATTATTTTTTTAATGCAAAGTTTCATTACAAGACTAATTTTTAGGTATGTAATATGAAAGATTAAAAAAAATTGCGGATTTGAAAATCTTCGATTGGGATATATGGAAAATATGGCATATTTCAGTATAATGTATTTGAGAGAAATAGTTTGTATGGGGATTTTAAACATGGTTTAAAACGTTTTGAAAGAAAGGAAGTCTACTACAATAAAAAAGAATTTAGATAGATGCCTCAGCCGCTCGGCGAGATGGAGTGGTTAAAAATCTTATCCTTCAGAAGAGAAGATTTTCAGAGCTAATTTAACTTTTTATGTGCCGACATTGAGTAAAAGAAATACGGTACACTGTTAAACATATTGGAGTTTCAATGATTTTTTTTACTACAAGCAATTAATTTTTAATATCGTTTATAAAATCTTATCTTTAATTTTTGCATAATGTTTAATACATTTCGTAAATCTAACTGCAGAGAAATAAGACATCAATAAATATGTTCTTTCTTACATAATTGATTCTTTCAAAAATGACATGATATATTTAAGTCTTGATAATATTTGTTGGATGATATAATCTCAATAAACTGCTTACGAAATCGAACTAGAGAACCTTATTACTACCTTATCGAAACGAAAGGAAGAAAATAGTATTACAAAGAAAGAATGCTGAAAAAAGACGGTGTGATGGATATTCTATCTGTTACGCAATAGCTGATGCAATTAAGACGAACAAATACAAAAGAATCATTCATATTTTTACATAATTTGACCACTAAATCACATTTCATATCTTTCAGATAAGTTTAGAGATATTAGAAAAATATAACATAAGTAATTAAAGAAACTATGAAGGCTTGTTCAACATTAAGGCATTAAATATATAAATAATACGTGCTAATTAATTTCTTTGTTTTCTTGCTAATAATTCGAATTTATTTAAGTTCCTATTATTTTTACATTTTATTTATTTGCAAACGATAAATGTTGATAAAGATTAAAAATTGATCGCACATTCCTGAAAGTAAATCAAGCTGCAATACAAATTTTATTTCGTTTATGAGATTAATATATTATCTCCATAAAAATATTAATTTATTTTAAAAATGAAAGCAAAATTCATTTCAAATTTAAAATTATCTGACAAGAAAATAAATTTGATATTTAGCCAATTGTGATATCCATGTTTTACCAAAGGTATAAAAACAAATCAATTTAATATTTGGTCCCTCAAAAAGTGTGCTTTGCAGATCGACAGTGGGAATTTTACAATGATTGTGGATATTTCCAGAACTGCTTGGTGTACGAGCAGAACGGATGTATCATTTTTTAAAACCCTATAATTCTCGTAATTATCAACATAATTTTATAAACTTTCATTAATAGATTAATTTTATGACGACATACCCATTTAGCAAAAAATAATGATATGCATAAGGGGAAAAAAAACGAGATAGTATTTAATTATATTACTTACCACGGTACATCAGTTTATTGCTTGGAACAAACCATCCCTTCCAGTCATTTCCATCGACACCGAATTTTTAAAGATGTTATATTACATAAAATGTTAACTGAGGTGTTACTATTTTTTTTCGTTGATGGCGGCGCACGGCAGATCTTCAAGAGAATTTGATTTTAAATTGGAACTTCTAAATCCTAGGTTTTAGTTATAGTAAAGTACCATTTTAGATCAACACTAAAATATTTTGAGACGGACCTCGTAAATTTGAACCACAGTCAGATAACGAGGACGACACTTGAGCTTGCACCTCCATCTCCAACCTCCCTACCACTGGAAGGGCGTCGATCCCCGGTGGATTTAGTGTTCACCAAACCCACTTACACGCCAGTTTTTCGGATGAATCAGATCTCGAACCTGCAACCGTCCGGTTTCAAAGCCGAGACTTTACCACCAAGCCACCGTGGCCTCTTTTAAACCAGCGTCATTGACAGGACATTATGGTGCCCAAGATTAATTTGAAATAGATTTAATATTACAATATTTACATACAGAATTAGCAATAAATGTTACTAAATATCTAAATTCTCCCAAATTTTAATTTTTAATTATTTATTACATATGTGCAAACACCAAAACCCTTGGATTCCAGCGCAATCCACACTACATTCCTTTTGTTTCAATTTATAACTTGAAAGCGGTATATTCTCCTTTTAAAAGCACCCCAGGGCAACAAGGGATATATCTCACAATTAAGGGCAATTTGAAAGGGCCCATTTTTAATGCGACCAGATAGCCGGCCAAGTCTATCTATTATGTGGCTCTATCGACTGGGGGATTTATGAGACTTTAGAATCTCGGTTCAACCACACGAGTTGACAAAGTTGCTTTTACGCTTGATTATCTAAATGGGAGAGGATTACCCATTGAGTAAGCTTAAACTTCCCTCATTCTCCAAGAAGTCAGTATTAAAAGGGGGATTTAAATTATTCTTTCTTTGCTTTCGAGCGAATAAGTCATTACTTATATTTTGAGAGGCTCGGTTGTCTTTACAGTGGATTTAGGAGAAAATAAACGCTAGGATTACTAATCAATTGATTTCTGGAGTGCAAATATCTTCATTTATTGAGAAAAAAAGTATTTTGAAAATATAATTATTTTCTTCAAATTAATGCAAATAGAAATCAGAAAAATTTGAAGATGTTGCGAATTTCTTTAAGATGATATCGGTACAATTTGAATCAACACCTAGGAATTGGCATTTTTAAATAAAGTGTGAAGCAAATTTAT
This sequence comes from Argiope aurantia, assembly GCA_026543865.1. Lineage (NCBI taxonomy): Eukaryota > Metazoa > Arthropoda > Arachnida > Araneae > Araneidae > Argiope > Argiope aurantia. The sequence continues at coordinate 950 of JAPMOR010007788.1, read as the reverse complement.
TATACCCATTTCCTTGAACCCCCGGGGGATCACCTTGAAATGAGGATGAGATGCTTTCGGTACGGTGGTTATATATCGCCACCTTGGAGGAAGCACAAAAAGGTGGGGGATCTGCCTCCTTCCATCGATGACGGGACGTACTTCCTTCGGGAAGGGTTGTACCGAGGCCGTTGATGGCCCTTAGTATTCAACCACAGTTCCCGTCAGTGTTGCTGCTGCAACGGTCCGGTCAGTCAGTATTTTATCCGTGTGCTTTCGGGCGGGTCGTCGGAGAGTCAGATGCATGTCTTACCCATTTCCTTGGTCATTGCATACAATGACGAATTGCAAATTATGTTACCAAGATCCATAGCATCTTGATGATATTAAAACCTTACATAATTGTGTTAAATTTTTGAAATTACACATTCTTTTACGTTAATGAATTATTATTATTTGATTCCTCATACAAATTGAGCAAATAACTGACATAATTTTCTGTCTTAACGTTGAACAATGTAAAAATTCCTGTTATTAAGCACATGTAAAAATAACGAAAGTGCTTTTAATAACTCTGAAACAATGAAATCTGTTGCTGTAAATAGCGCAATATGTAAAAAAAAAAAAGAAATTCTGAAAATCACGAAAAATTAGTACAATATATAAGTTAGTATCGATAAAAAAAGTTTTTAAAAAATGAAAATAACATAATTTACCTTTTTATGTTACAATGTTTCCGTATTTTTGTTGTATAACATAAAAATTCTTTAAATAACAAAGTGATTTAAAAAATGCTTTCACTGATAAAAGTAATACACTCTAAAAATAAAGTAACTTGAGTTAAAGTACGTAAAGTGCGCTGGTCGTGAAAGGTGGCTAATATTTGATATTTACATGAGATTGACTTTCAATCAAAATTTCAAATTTTTACGGAAGTGTGAAAGTAATCCGAATTTATCAAAAAGAAATTT
>JAPMOR010007781.1:53307-63835 GCA_026543865.1 Argiope aurantia | reverse complement strand
GCATTTCTTTTCCCATAGGAGGATATCCCATTTCTTCGGCAAGACTTTTCAAAATATATGACCGTTGAGAACCTGAATCTAGAATGACTCTAGCGATAACTTCTTTCTTATCTGAAATCAATTTTACTTTCAAGGTCTGAAGAAAAACCTCTGGACCGAAATTGATATTCGACATATTAACATCATTGGTTGCTTCTTTTTGCTCAGTAATCTGGGGCTCATGTTTTCGAGTTTCTAACGCTTCGCAAAGTAGTGGTACATGTTTCTTTCCACAGACAATACACTTCAAAAATATACGACATTTGCGAATAGAATGTCCCGGGTTTAAACATGCAAAACAACAATTTTTTTCTTTTAAAACATTTAGCCTATCGGCTAAACTCATCTTCTGAGCAGAAAAACAGTCTGCACTAGAATGAGTGCCTGAACAAAAGACACAAGACTTTTTGGAGTCTTTGGCTGAAGTCGCCAGCAAATTGGCGGCTGTAGGTATTTTACCCCTGCCAATAGGCAATTGTTTCTTCTTCAAAACTGGAGCATTACTTTTACTTTTCTCGTTTAAGCCAAATCCCGCCATCGCCAAATTAATTCTTTCTTCTCCTTCAACTTCTGTTTTAAAGAAATGCATTAAATTGGTTAGTCGTTCCTTAGCATCAGCTGACGAAGAAGATCTGGGGTATCTATTCCAGGCTCTTAAAAACTCTTCAGGGAAACACGATTCAACCATTGGATACAGTATGGAGGCACATTTATCAGTCGTGACGCCCAGGGTTTCTAACGCTCGGAGGTAAGATTCAAGTTTATCATACAATGATGTCATTAAAAATTTCTCATTCTTCTGAACTGATATAATTAACTTTAAAAGCTCTCTTACATAGACTTCAACTAGAAGATCTTCCCTTCCAAAACGAGCTTTTAAGCTTTCAACGGCCTTTTCATAATTCACGCCAGTTGGCGGGAAACTTTCTACTACTTCTCTTGCTCGGGATCCATTCACCGTTGCTTGCACTAAATACTGAAACTTATTTTCAGGAGCTATTTCTGGATCTTGATGAATATGCTCGAACTGACTCCAAAATGATAGCCAATCTTTTAAATCTCCAGAAAATACACGAAATTCTAATTTTGGAAGATGGAATTTCTTCTTGACGCCATTTGTATCCTGCAATTGCGGTTGAGTTTCATTTTGGCTTAAAGTTGCGGTTTGTGCTTGAATTATCGCCAATTCCAATTCAAATTGGCGTTTTTCTCTTTTTTCAACTGCTTCATATTGAAGTTTTCTTTGCTCCTCTTCGTATTGGAGTTTTCTTTGCTCCGCTTCGAATTGGAGTTTCCTTTGCTCCTCTTCGTATTGGAGTTTTCTTTGCTCCTCTTCATATTTGAGTTTTCTTTGCTCCTCTTCATATTTTCTATCAGCGATAGTATTGACTAAAACCGAAGTTACAAAGTCCGGATCTTGTAAATATTCTTTACTGTTCACTATTATATTTTTCAGTTCCGAAACTGTCGTTTTAGTTGGCACAGTTTCGCCAATCTCTTTAGCAACGACTATTAAATCTTCTTTTTTAAATCCTATCACAGCTTTAAACATTTTTCAAAGAGATAAAGTCCTGTCGCGGACGCCAGAAATTTTATGTAACAAATAGAAATTACTAGAATATAAAAAACAGGATATTAACTTTTCAAATGCTGCGCAAATAAAAACACTGGATTAAAAAAGAAATATACGTTGTTTATTTGTTACTTGAGCTACGAGCTCTCCAAGCAACATATTTTTCAAAATCTTTAGAACTACCAAACAAATAAAATTAATTATTCTAAACATTTTTGTGCATCAAACGATATTTTACATGTTGCCAATTTTTTATAAGAACAAACAATCAAATTGATATAACAGACGATAAAAAATATAAATAAATATCACTTGAATAAAGTAAATATCAAATACGTGAAATTAAACAAATAATAAATGTATTATCCAATTAATTATACGAGAATAAAAATAAATATCACGTGATCTTAACAATAATTATTCACCTTTAGTCCTCTTCTAAAAGCCAGTTAAATTATGGCAAAGTAATAGCAGCAAAATCGATGTGACACTACGAAAGTAATTTTGAGATATCCTTTAAAAAAATTGATTACTTATTTCTTTCAATATCTTGAAAGGTTCGAAAGACTTTCAGAAAAGGAAAAAAACAAAATACTTTTCTAACGAAAAAAATAATTACAGAAAAATAATATAAAATAAAGGAAAAAAGACGCTCCCATTAAAATTGTAATAACAAAATTAAGAAAATGTGATAATTAATACGTTGGCACTATTTAGATATTTTCCATTCTGTAACAATTCACTTTTTTGAAAGAATTTCAGCATGGAAGTCAAAATGAATTTTAATAAAATCAGCTAATATCATAAAAAAAAAGTTTTATCTTAACTTTTAACTCAAAAGAGAAGCAAAAGTACCAGCTTCGTTTTATAACTTATAAATTTTTATGTAGTATATGCCAGAATTCGGCACATATAAAAAAATTAACCGATCAGCAAATCGCATCTTATTACGAATCCGGTTACAAGAAAGTAAAGGCATTCAATAGACATCTGACTATCTGAGAAAAGATTTGATCGAAAATAAGAAAATACCACGTTTTATCACGGCCGTCAAATGCACATTTTTTACTTTCCTTACATAAACAGATATCACATGCAAAATATGTTGAATACACTTGGGGAAAGACAATTTTAGTTGTCCAATGATTGATCACACTTAATTATGTAAGTAAAAAAACTACGCCACCAAACAAATCCGAAATTCAAAATAAATTGTGGGGAAAATAATTAAATCATTCACTCTTTACTTATTTCAGAGTTAGTGCATTTTTTGCGGTATCTTTTACGCTTGTGGCAATTATTTTGCTGCAAAAATCATTTCCTCACTGTCAAATAAATAAGGACTAAATAAATAATAAAAAAGCAGAAATACTTTACATGCTTTTAATCTGAGATAATGAAAAACGCAAAGTACGTGATTCACATTAATGGAAATGGAAAGCGTGTGTGTGTGATTACAATTAAAAGGAAAAATCAAATATTTATCTTTCTAAGAACATCGTTTGAATACTTAGTTCTTTTTTTAAAAAAATTAATTAATTACTTCATGAATTGTAAGTATTAAGTAAATTTTCCAAGTCACGTTCAGTTGCATCAGTAATTTTAATTTATTGTTGAGAATATTTATACATATAATTTTTTTTGCATTTTAAATAATAAATAATTGGGAAGCTCTTTGCAAATTGAAATATAAAAATAAAATTCATAATTTACTTTCTGAAATAATTATAAATATATATATTTGCAACAATATATTATTCATTCTGCTGCACTCAAAAAAAATTTAAGTAAAATATAAATATCTGCTTAGTCAATTAAATTGACGTGTTATTTTCATAAATACATCTGTTCATGAGTTCAATAACTTAACACCTGCTTTCTATTTCTTGTCATTTTAATATGATGAATATTTTATGACATGTTTAATAAATTTTCAGCTGTTTTCTTGAATTACCAATTTAAATATAGTTTTATGGATTTAGAACAAATAACGTCGAGTTAGAACAAAAAAAAATCATAAAATTAAAAACTTTTGGATATTTTAAAATTATAAACATTATTAAAACTATTATTTAAACCATTTCCCATATTTACAGTTATATTTAAAAATATTTTAAAAATTAAAAGTGTAATAATAATTATAATTCAAAAAACACGGAGAAGAATATAATTTTGCATAAAAAAATAGTAACATACTAAATGAAAAATTAGAAATACATTAAATTAACGTAATCAGTATCAAAATTAATAGTAAATGAAATTTAAATAAGAATTATTAAAATTAGTGATGCATTTAATTAAAATATATGTAAGTTGTAAAATGAAGTTAAATAATTTTTATTTTTAAAAACTGCACATAAATTTATAACTTTTTCTTTTAAAAATTAAATTATAATTAAAGAATTAGGTTTAAAATTTTTATTTTTGCATGAAATAAGGAAAACTTTATTAATTAAGGCTCACTATAAAATATTAATTTAAAATATTTTTGAAAAAAAATGAAAAAAATGATGTCCAAGATCAAAATCTTGTCTCACGATTGAAAAACTAAAGCTCGATTGAGTGCGCTGTCAGGGTGGTCTGCAACGATTGCAGGTTAGTAGTAAAAAACATAAGCTCAAAGTTTGAGGGCCATTTTCTCGAAATTTATTGGGTATTGCATTTTAAAACTTCCATAAATTAATACTCTAAAGGCATACTACTATTATACAAAATCTTATCTTGGACTCAATTTTCCAACCTGTGCCCTCTTTTTGTTAGAAATAATGCACACATTGTACTCTTTTTATAGTAAATAAATCACTCTCGACATTTCTGTGTTTGATGTTCTTTTCTTCTTCTATCTTGTGTTATTTCTAAAGAAGGGATTCTATATCTGGAATTTGAACTCCGGTAGTTCTGAAAGTGGTTTCATTTAGTATCCCATTGCCATATTTCTATTATTAGATACTTTCCTGCCTATAGTTGTCATCATTCTTAAATTAAGGGGAATATTGGACATCATTCTTATATGCATCATTCTTATGTGCATTATACTTTTCGTATTCTTTCGTTTTAATTAAATTTTAATAGTTTATTCATCCAATTTACTTTATTTAACTCAAAGAAAAGTATTTAGCACAACTCCATTCATAACTTAGAATATGACATTCTTATTAATCTTGTTTGGAAGATAGCAATGAGAATCTATATTATTTTATAACTATTCAGGGAAAAAAAGTTATTAAAATGAATATTAAAATTCCCTATTAATTAGAATCTATGGTTTTGAAATTTAAATCCACTTCCAAATAATTGTTCTGTCTCAAATTTTAATTTCTTTAATGCCATGACAATATTGAAACAAAACAGGTCTTATTTCAATATACGGAATAATCAATATCCAAATATCCACTGTATTTTTGTTTCGAAACACGTAGTCTTGTCTGAGAAATCTCATTTTTAATTGTGTCTGACTGGTGTATGCATGAATATCGAGACAGCTTTATAAATCTTTGGATTTTAAATGTCAACAAAAGACTATTCAATCCGGTATAATCTATGGGATAGTATGGGGTGTGCGCAGATGATGTGATATTTCAAGAGATGATTCTGACAAGCGATAGGTACTTAACACATCCTGTCTGTTCATCTACATCCATTCATGTCCATTGTGCATTTCCGATGGATTTCGACGATGTTACACTCCACCCGTTGAGAATCATTACTGAACATTCGAGGTTACAGGGACATTCTTCTGACTTCCATTGACCATCCCAATCTCCACATATAAACATTATTGAACATATAAAGTCTTGCAACGTGTTCTTCAGAGAGATCTCAACCGAAACGCACTCCAAAAGATATATGGGCTAATGTGCGGAATTCAGGGTGTCTCATCATACCTTCAAACGTTAGTCGAGTTCATGACACCTCATTTTGAGGAAACTTCTGCATGTTCAAAGAGATTCTAAATGATATTAGATAGATGTAACTACTTTTCTGCTTGTTGAGCATAGTATGAAAACTTATTCGTGAAAAAATACATTCAGAATGAACTTTTTCAAAAATACTCTAAGAAATAAAATGAAGGAATAGCGAGACTCTTCTATGACATCTCAAAAGGGACATATAATAGTTAAATGGGAAGCTTCCTAACGTAATTTTAAATCATAATTTTTAATTATTTTTTTAAATTTTGATTTAGCTTATATACGTTTATTTAAACATTTTTTTATTTCTGGGCATGATTATTAATTTTAACTATAACATTTATTATTAACATACTAACATAAATGATTCTTTGATTTTACAAATATGTAGCCTTATTATTATGAAAACATCCTCATTAAACAATAACCATCTAATAAATAATAAGAAAAAAAAGCAAAATTTTTGAAAATATTATATATATACATATAGGAAGAACGTTCAATAATTATAATCTATAAATTCCTGAAATATATTGTAATAAATACATTGTGGATTTTCACCAATAGACGTTTTTCTTCTTCATCCCTAGCAATTCCTTCTTTATCTTTAACTCAATCGTTTTACCCGAAACGAAACAAACTTGCATTTCAAAATCTTTTCATCCATGCTTTTATTTGTTTTATTGCACGATTTCACTTTTGTTTATACTTCACGGGAAAGATGCCGTAAAGCTTATCTAATGGGGTAGGATGGGAAAAAATGCCATAGTAAATTTCGTAGCTCAAACATCTCTTATCTCTTCAACATCTCGCCTCACAGCTACAGCTCATTAAACCTTTCTGACTAAGTGCAGTCAAAACAAAGAAAAACTTTGAACTTAAAAGGAAATAAAAAGAGCTCCGGGTGTTCACAGTTTTTCATTCATTCTTTTTTTTTTTTCGCATTTTGTTGATGCGAAAATAGGCCACAGATTTGAATTTGATGCCAAAAGATAACTAGAAATCTAAGTTTAAAGATGGATACTGTATCGAAATTTCTTTTTTTTTTTATATAGTATAAACAGCCATCTGAAACTCTAATAAGCATGATATATAATAAATGGTATTCTTTTCTCTTATTTTAAGGTACAAATTAGAAAATTTATATCTTTCTTTCCCATTTTTTTCATCTTAACCTTTAACTGGGAAAGTGAAAACTTTGGACTTAACTAAAGAGGTCTACGTGATCGCATTTCCTTTACACTCAAGTGAAATTTTTTAATGAAAGTATTATACCAATATATTCTGCAGATAGATTTCTTGATATACAAATAGGTTTTATAAATATTTCAAAATATATTAATATTTAAAAAAGTAATTGTATTTGAACATACATTTTCTTCTCAAATTACATGTAACAACAAATAATAATTTTGCAAAATCTTAGCACTTTTTTACTTTTTAAACCTATTTATTTTTCCAGTATACAAAGGTATACAGAAAATAATATAATAAGAAACTCAAATATTATATGAAAAATAAAAAAAATGAAAATGGGTAAAATTGACCTTTTTTTTTTATATATATCGGCATCATTTCTACGCAGAAACTTGTGAACATTCATAGCACGATTTTCGCGAGCATTTTGTATATGCAAATTAGGTACTACTATGAAAGTCAGCCTGTAAATTATGTAGACATTTCTCTTCGTATATTAATATATTTTAGAAATTTCCCAAAATACATTATCATCACAAAAATTAATTACATTTGAATATACATATCAGAATCAGTTGAATGCGAACTTTCTTCGAAAAAATATTCTGCACAGTTATCCTCCTCACTAAAATCACTTTCTATTTCATTTAAAAATCTTTGGGGATCCGCTTCATAACGAGGATCAGTAGGTTGGATGATATTTCGAAGTTTTAGAGTCATCTGGAATGATGAAAGAAAGGTCCCTACGTCTTGAAATATATCCAAAAATTACATTATTACATGATATCCATGTAATAAAAAATATATGCATTAAATCACCTGCATTTTTATAAAGAATGTAATTGCTTCCTGATCTATTGTTTCTTCGTTTGTGCTAAGAACTAACTAAACAACAAATACTTGATTTTTTTTCTCAGTTTATGCATACACTTTCCAATAGGTGATTAACGCAAACAGCCAGCCAGAAGAGGAGATGAGTCGTGTATTATATTGTTCATCCATGTCTATTGATAATGATTTTCGTAAATATGTAAACGGCGAGGAGATTAATTTTAAGTACAACAAATTATAATTTTGAACAGTGAACTGATGTTTCTGAAAATATTTCTATAGAAGAAAAAAAAATATTACCAACCACTGAAATATAGCAAGATTTCATAAGCACCTATTATTTTTAAAAAAATATTACTATGCAAAGCTCTAGATTTTTTTAAAAAAATTAATGTGTGAATTCTCATTTGTTTGTGACAAAATTTCATTTTTTTGCTAAGTTAGCCAAAAAATGAAGCGTAACATCATCAAACAAAAAATGTTACTCTAAAGACAATGTAAACACAGAATTAGCTTAAAAATTTCTTTTTGCATTTCTTCTGGCGTTGGAGTTGATATACCTGCTATGTCATCAACACATTTAAATTTCATAAACTTCCTTTGATAATCTCGAATCAACCTGGAGTCATATATATGTCTTTGGTCCTTTGTGTCGTCATAAATGGAAAGAGCTAATTTATTGTTATTGTGTTGACAGAAATCAGAATAACTCTCCCACGCTCAAAAAAAGAGCAATGGTTTGTTTTTAATAATAAAAAAAAATGGATAACCACTCTCGTCGTACTTTCAGTAAATTCCCATTTCTGATACAGCAATGCCAATTTCAAAATAAATAAATAATTGTCCATCTGGAACATGATAAAAAAAGACACAACCGGGTAACCAAAATCCCGGACTTTCTACTGTTAAAGGAGAATAGTAAATGATACATATGCTAAACTACAAATGATATTACATTCCATGTACTGCACTAGTGTACTGGAATTTCTTTAAAATCACCATACATTTTTTAAAATATAAATTTTAGAAGAATTCACTCAAAAAATTTTCTGACATTATTTTCGCAAACACTAATATTAATAAATCGAATCGATTATTCTTTAGTTCATAGGATAATTCTAAGAAGAAAATATATTTGTGAATATTAATTGCTTCATCTATAGTTATAAAAATTCAAAGTGCAATTTCAGGATATCTAAGTTATTTTTACAATCCTCGAAATATAAGGAAAGATGGCAATACTTTTTTTATTTGATTATGACATTATTCAAAATATATTTTCACTTCATTAATAAAATATGCTTTAAAATTCATTTTAATACGCTATTTCTTATCCATATTTCACATTTTTTAATATTCATAAGCGTTCTAACATTAGGAATAAATTATTGATATTTTGAACTAATTAATAAAAGGGTTAGGGATAAATATTTGCACAGCTCGTTTTATTAAAATATGAGATAAACATTGAAAAAAGGTTCATCCGTTAAATAATTCATCCGGAGCATATGGAATAAACATTGAATACACGAAAAAATGATCTTCGTTTTGCTATCATTGTTTATTTGCGGAGTAACAAAATGCATCAAAGAAAATGGATTTTAAACTAATTTATGTTCCACAAATTGCTTTATAGAAGTTTTTAAATTTTATACTTTGAAAATACTCGAATAAATTCTCATTTGAATGAAATATGAATTGTCGGATACACTAATGAGCAGAGAAGGTTATCTTTGCATGAATAAAAAGTTATTTTCTTTTAATGAAAATATTTCTCTACGTAATATTTAAATTTTTATTCATCCAGGAAATAACAAAAAGTGTTTTGAAAAGTTTGGAAAACAGCAGTTATTTACAAATGAGAAGCAGTTGAATGCGAAAAATAATGGAATTATTCAAATGACAGAAGCATCTTAATAATCACTAAAGTTCATTTCTCTATAAAGAGAAAAATAAGAAACAGAAATAATAAAGGTTAGGACATTTTATTTTTTCAAATTCTTGGAATTTTCATATTGAAATGATATTAATTAATAGGTACTGGTCCAAAGAATGAACCTAATTTTAAAAAATGAAATTGAAAATGCTATCCTTTATAAAGGCCGTATTGTTATTATAAAGTTAAATTATTACAAACCGTTTTAAAATAGATTCGTTAACTGAGAGACATTCAAGTAACTACTTCCCATTATTTCATTTTCAAGTAACCATGAGAATACTATTTAATGTTAATAGTATATAACTATTTAATATTTAGATTTTATTTATTATCATTCTATAGTTTTGTCTTAATAATCGTTTGCTATTGTTATAATTCGAAATATTTCAAAATTACAGAAGAACTTGATAAACGAGTGCTTCTTATATGCTTTTTATTTGTATATCTCATTTAAAACATTCGTAAACATTTTTAATTTCGATTTATATTTTTTGCATATAAATATTATTTTAGATGCACGGAATGTCTATCTGTTTTTTGAAGATTTACCAAAACAAGCTAAACCAAAAACGTCAAAAAAAACCTCCTGCTCCAAGGTTTCTTTATAAAACTCTCTGGTGGAAGATTTCTTTCTCAGATTCCCCCCCCCCTTCTAACGAAAAGTTTACATTCCTTATTTCCTTGATATTTTTTAGATCGTACTTACCCAAGCTGACTATAAAATCCCACCTGCTCCCGCAAATAACCGTTTGAACTGTCTGCCTTTGTTCTTTTTTTGCCCCCTCTTTGGCTTCTTTCGATTTTCAAGGAACTTCGTGTTATCTGTTGTTATTTCTCGATTGAGTTCAAACGTCTTGCGCCTGACATGTTTGCAAACACCACCAGATGCATAAAGGGGTGCCTCAATTATAGAACATTCTTTATTTATAGGTAATATTATACTTGCGGAATACTTTTAACCATAAATCATGGAAATTTTTCTTATGTACCTGTGTTTTTTTTAACACTTTACTTCAGCTCTACAAGACGGAAAGAAGT